>JAQQSY010000988.1:0-14706 GCA_028646535.1 Procyon lotor | reverse complement strand
GGGGGCAGCAAGTCGATGGGGGGAACAGGACGGGGTTCAGATGTCTCCCCAAGGGCAAGCGGTCCGGCAGGGATGCCCTGTGGGGATAGATGTCCCAGTGTCGGCCGCCAGCACTCAAGTCTTGCCCCCCAGCTCTTCAGGTGAGTCAGGCTCTGATCCGTGCTCTGCTCGGGCACACAACCCCGAATGTTCAGGAGGACAACTGCAGGGGACAGGGCACGGGAGAGAGCCGTTTGTGTCTGCAGTCGCCAGCTTCCCAGCTTCCTGCGTCCTGGCTTTTCAGATGAAGAGGTCACTTAGGATGGAAAGGGTACAGACACTTTTAGGGTTTCAAAGACTCAAGATTGGAATCTCTACTGGGGAAGGCTCTTGTTTCCTTAAAAGACTTCTCTGTCTCGACCTCCTCTTTCCCTCCTACACCTGACAGCCCGATGGCGTGCGGGGTGGCTCAGGTTTCTGCAGGGGCTGTCTGGGTTATTCAAATTTCCTTTTCTTTCCTCCCTGAGATAATATTAATCCATATATGGCGGTCTCCCTGGCATCCTGAGCAGGATCCTCACAGAACCTTTAAGAGACCTATCCCACCTCCCACCTGTGGGGAAGGTTTGGCCTCGCAGGGACCTCCGCCCCTCCCTGAGGCCATTGAGCTCCGACTCTGCTGAGGAAAGAAATGAGCCGGGACCACAAGGGTCTCCTGCCAGCGAGTTTAAATTAGGCACCACAGAATCGAGGCAGTGGACCTGGCAGTGGTGGTGGAAGCCAGAGTTTGTGGCCGAGGGGCCTGAACAGGTGCCGCAGACTTTGTTGGAGCCGTGGTGGGGTGGGCTGGCGGTGGGCTATCTCCCACGGCGCGGCATCTCCCCCGAAGCCCCACCCCCGTAATTAAATTAAAACTCGGTCTTCTCATCGGAATATACTGGAATCACGGCCCTCAGTGCAGCATCCACGGCCCTTGGAGGCCCAGGGCCGTCTGTGGGGCTTGTCTTCAAGCCCAGCTCTTTTCAGCAGGCTGTGCCCCCCACCCCCCCTGGTGAATCCAGGGGACCCTTTCTGCCTTTCTGCCGTGACTGAGATGGCTCTGAAGATCTGGAAATGACTCCCTCGCTGGAGGGTCCCCACAAAGCTTGTGTTTGTGGGAGACCCAGGGGCGCGCAAGTCAGAGACAGGCAGGGGGAGAGGGGGAGAGGGTTTGCAGGCAGAGAAGGGAGGCAGGTCGAGGTCGGAGCACCCCACGAACAGCAGCCACTCCAGGCCTTTGGGTCACCTTTTGGGGAAGCAGAGGACCCAGGAGGAAATACTGGGAAGCCACCGTCCACCAGGAAAGAGAGTCAGGAAAAGACGCCTGTGCTTCCTATAGGGAACTTAGTGTGGAAAACTGTGGTCCCTGGGCTTCCCAATGGGTTCAGCTCTGACTATTTCCAGAACAAAACCAACACAGAAAATCGTCATGACTGTTAAAGGACGAGACCCATCGGCGTTGTTTTGAATCCAACTTTGTGACTAATTGAACAACTTTGGAAAAAAGAAAAGCCAACACACGGGATCACCCAGGGATGCTCATGCTCCTGTGGGTGTTGGGACAGACTCCGGGGCTCCGGGGCTTCTTTGGAGGTGAAGTGGGTAAGCCGCTCAAGCAGCTGAAGACCTTGCCTCTGTTCGGCCATTAAATGTTTACAGAGATCTGAGAAGAGACCCCCGAGGAGTTTTTATTTGGGGTGGGATTTTCTTTTCTGTGTTGGAGAAGGTTATTGAGTTCTCAAAAAAATGGAAATTAGCCCTGTTCAGAGAGTCTCAAGAAACTGCCTTTAAAAAAAATAACAGAAATGATGGAGTTTTTTTCTGCCTTAGTGATCTTTATTCTGTCTCAGGGACAGCCTGCTGCATTAGTGGAATTGCTGCCTGGGCACCGGGAGGAGAGGCTCGGCACCTGTCTGAGAAGGCGTTATGACTTCAAGTGCATGCAGGGGCATTTGGGGCTGAGTATTTTTTTCTCATACCCAGTACAGTGTAGTAAAGCAGTAATTAGGAAACCAACCTGCCTTAAATTCTTTTTACCGTTTCTCAAGGACAAGTTGGCCAGTTCCATCCAGAACTGTGCATTGTGTGTTTCTTTTACCCACAAGTTCCGTTTTCATCCATCTATGCCAAGGAAATAACAGAGCATCTGGAAGGGTCTTCATTTCAGCCTTGTTTATAATAATCCCAAACAGCGTTAATTCCCAACCAGTGAGAGTAGATGAGCAAGAGAAGCTTCAATTCCACTCCCGAGGATGAAGGGCAGGGAGGGCTGGGGAGGACCTCCAGGCACGCACCACTGGTGGCCGAAGAGTCAAGTGCAGTGGCGAGGAGCAGAGAGAGGGGAGGTGGAGACAGTGCCGCTGCGGGTCCCCTTCCCCTGGACTTCCTGTCAGTGTTTTAGGTGACTGTTCCCAGGGCTAGCAGCAGCCCTTTCTCTCCTGCTTGGGAAATGGTTATCGGATTTCTGGTTCATCTGACCTCATTATGATGGGCCTGTGCTGGCTCCTGTTGCTGCCCTCTCAATTCATTGTCCCTCCATGGCTGCAGAGACCTTCTAAAACCAGCAGAAGCACCTCCCTCACGTGCTTACAGCCCTCGGAGGCTTTCCAGTATTCCCAGGTTAAAGTTTAAAACCTCTTGTCTTGATTCACAACGTTCTCTGCAGCGTGGCCCCGGCCAACTTCGGGAGCCCCATGGCTTAGCTGTTCTTCGGCCACACAGGTTGTAGCAGCTCTTGAGTAAGAGATTTGTTCTCTCCCACCTCAGGACCTTTGCACATGCTGTTCTCCCCACCCAGAGCACTCTTCTTGCTTTTCTCCTGGGCAACCTCCTCATCCTTCAAGATCTTTGAGTAAATGCCACTTCCTCACAGGGTCTTGCTTGTCTCCCCAAACATGCTTTTCACGTCCGTCCCCCTGGTGCCCCTATAAAACATGCAGCTACTTGTGTCATAATGTCTTCCCGCTGGACCTTAGCCTGAGGACAGGGTCTGAATCTCTCTGTCTCATTAGACTCTGTGTGAGATGGGTGAATCAATAACGCGTTTGGATTCTTTGGGCCTGGTGTTGTTTCAAATGGAGGGTGTCAGCACTGGATGGGAGTTACAGTGAGGAGGGGGCTGTCAGCCTAGGAGCGGGGCTTTCCCTGAGGAATGGTAACACGTAAGCAAAGTATTCACTGACCTTGAGGGGGACACAGGAATTGTAGATGTTGAAGAAGCTAAAATAGGTAGAAATCAGATGTATTTCAGAAGGTGTAAAAAAATAAATAGTCTGACCTTGTCTTCAGAGCATCCCTGGCCTCTGGGATATATTTGTATGCAGCTGTCATCTCCTATTTATAAATTAGCCTGGAGGGGCTGCGGGTAGGTAGGTGGACTGAAGGTGAGTCTTCTCGGGGTGAGTGAGAGGAGGGGAAGAATGCAGAGAAGCCCACGTCCATTTACAAATAGTTTCTGGAGACTTACCGGTGTGTCCGGCGCTGTGCTGGGCACCTTGGGGGTGGGAGGGGCAGGTGCTACAGAGACAGAGGATTGACAGCTCAAGGCTGGTGGAAACACAGAGAAGACCAGAGTCTGCCTACGCCAGGTGGGAGGAGGGGTCTGCGGAGGTGGTGAATTTCAGCCACGCCTTAAGGAAAAGTTGGAATTTTCCTGTAGAAAAAGGAGGGAAAGAACTTTCCAGGAAAGGGAATAACACGAGTTTGAAAAGAATCCCAGAGCGTCGGGGCGCCTGAGTGGCTCAGTGGTTAAGCGTCTGCCTTCGGCTCAGGTCATAATCCCAGGGTCCTGGGATCGAGCCCCGAATCGGGCTCCTTGCTCGGCAGGAAGCCTGCTTCTCCCGCTACCATTCCCTCTGCTTGTGTTCCCTCTCTCGCTGTGTTTCTCTCTGTCAAATAAATAAAATCTTAAAAAAAAAAAAAAAGAATCCCAGAGCGTCGGAGCAACAGTGAGAACGTCGAGCGGGGCGCGCGCCAGGAGCCCGGGCTGGAAAGCGGGGGTCACGGGAAGGGCCGCCGACGTGGAGCGGACGCGTCTCGGGTGCAGGATCCCGCCGGGGCGCAGGAGGGCCTGAGCCGGCTGTTGAGGCAAAGCGCTCTAACTCCAGGGCCGCCGTGAGCACGGGGCTGGCGAGCCCACACTGTCCAGGAGACCGCAGGCCGAGCTTAGCTCCCGGGAGGGGGCGAGGGTTGGGGAAAGGGCCCATTGCAACCGTGCTGCAGAAAAGACCACGGGGCGAGCTGCGTGCAGACCTGATGTGCTGGAGGTCAGGAGAGGCAGACTCCGTGGGGGCTGCCCCACCCCCGGGGCGGTAAGAGTGTCCTTAGCAAGCAAAAGTCTCCAGCCGGCCGGCGGCCTGCGAGGGCTGTTGCTCTGGAAGAGCTACGAGGCTGCAGGGCTGGTTGAACCGAGGGCGCCCACTGCAACTCCAGAGAAGGACAGCTCTGGATTTCCTTTCCTCTTTGTCGTGGACTCACCCCGGGTTTGCTACCAAATACACTGCTTTGTGTATTTGCCTCCCCGCCCTCCCCCACCCTGTGCTCCCTCAGAACCTCGCAGCGTGACCTTTGGAAATAGGGTCTGACCGATGTAATTAGTTAAGATGTGGTCACTGTGGAGCGAAGTGGGCCCAGGAGGACGAGCGGCACAGACTCGCACGGTGACACGCCCATGGGGGGCACGTGAAGACCGAGGCCGATGGGGACGTCGCGGCCACGAGCTTAGGAACGCCAGGCATTGCCGGCCACCACCGGAAGCTGGAGGAGGCAAGGAAGGAGCACCCCCTCCCCAAAGCCTTCAGAGGGAGAGTGGTCCCACCAGCTAACACCTTGATTTTGGACCTCCAGCTTCCAGAACTGCGAGAGAGTACCTTTCTATTACTTTAAGCCCCCCAGTTTGCAGCAGTTTGTTCTGACAGCCCTGGGAAGCCAGGACCCCAAGGAAGCCGAGATCCTATCCATGTACCCTCTTGTGCGACACGGAGCCCCCGAGGGTGATTGGGGTGAACCAGCTACAGCCCGTGTGTTCAGGGCATGGTCTCCGGATCTCAGGCCACCCTGCTCCATGTACTGCTGGGCGACCTCGCAGAAGGTCAGACACCCTGTGCCTTGGGTTTCTTACCTGCAAGAGCAGTTACTACGAGGCCCTACCTCCTGGGCTCATTTGGAGGATGAAGTGAGGTGATGGACATTAGCACTTAGAGCTCTGGTTGCTGTCACCTGTCATCTCCAGCAACCTCATTCACTTTGAGATAGGGAACAAGATGCCATGACTCACCAGGGCCTGGCATCCCCCATGTTCCGGATCCACGCCGTCCTGCGCAGTGTCTTGTGACGCGGGCTGTGGAGGCCGGTGCACAGACTGAGCATGAGGTTGATTCAACCCTCGTGTACATCCAAGAGTCAGGTCTGTGTGTGCCTGCGTGGGGCTCTTCTCCCCGAGAGCCATCTGTGATTTGGATGGACTGGCACCCCAAGGGGGCCAGCACACAAAGGCTGCCACAAGGTTGTTTGCTCCAGAAGAGCTGGTGTCCATTGCCGATCGGTATAGAGAGGCTGGATCCCAGGAATCACACCTCCCAGTCTCACAAGGCCCATTTCAAATGCAAGGGTCTGGGAAGAGCTCCAAGAGCATCCTTTGGAGCCTCTCTTTCCCAGACTCAGCCTGTCCCACTGGATAGCAATTGCTGAGCATACCAATTCAGAGTTTTATGCTGGCAGCAGAAAAGGAGAAATTGAAGTGTTCTCTGGGGTTCTCACCCTATTAGCCTGCCCTGGTTTCTTAGGGTTCTTGGCCTGTGTAAATCCAGGCTCTCATAGGGCTGAGGGGGCAGGCATCCCTCCTGCTGTCTAGGGCTCTGGCTTATAGAATATAAACACAGAGAACTGAGCCAAGCAGGGGTCTGCAGGTCACCTTTATTTCCTGAAGTCAGGGCTCGCCGGTAGACAAGGTAGGCTTGCTGTCAAAATGGGGCTTCTTGGCCCTCCCCCCACCTCAAAATCGGATCTGCATGATGTGG
The DNA here is from genome assembly GCA_028646535.1 of Procyon lotor. Classification (NCBI taxonomy): domain Eukaryota; kingdom Metazoa; phylum Chordata; class Mammalia; order Carnivora; family Procyonidae; genus Procyon; species Procyon lotor. The sequence goes on along the minus strand of JAQQSY010000988.1, from coordinate 8,671 downwards.
TGGGGAAGCATGGCTGTGCTGAACAAAATGAGGCTGGTGGCCCAAGGACAGCCCAAGGACAGCCCAGGGTCCCCAGACAAGAGGAGAGCAGTGAGCCTGTGGCTCTTCCCGGGTGTGGACCTGCCCCTGTCAACGGGCCCAGTGGGTGTCAGCATCTCAGCAGGTCGAGAATCGGATAAACCCTTCCCCGGAGGACTTTTTTGAGAGAAAGTGTCCACAGAAGTTTCTTCTTTGTGGAAAAAACTGAGGGTAGAGGAGTCAGTAGGCTAACTGGAAAAACAAACAAACCAGAAACCCAGAACCAGGTGATCTGGTTTGACTTTGCAAAGCAAAGACATTCTTGGAAGTGGCACGATAGGATCTGACCAACTATGGGATTTTCCCTCCCTGATTTCGTATTTAATCTGGAGCCGTTCGGGCCCCATTATCTGCTCTCTCTTTTTATTTCTCCCTCGGATCTCTTCACCATTACAATGAATGATTCTTAGAGTTATCTGTTTGATGGCTGTGCTTCCCTACCCTACAGCCCCAGGCGGGAGGGGGTTTTTCTGGATGCATCTCTGGGGCCTAGCACAATGCCTTGCTCCTCACAGATGCCCAGGAAGTACCCACTGAGTGGGTAAGGGGGTGAGGCGTCCCCAGCCCTCCCTTCTAGAGCCCTGAGCTCGCCTGCTATCCTGCCTCACCCAGAGCCGGCGGCTCAGCTCTCCTGTGCCCTGGCCTCCACATGGAGGCCTTTTGGGGGGCTCATGCTCCTGGCCTCATCCTGAGACCTTCTCATAGGACGTTCGCTTCTCTCTAGTTGCACTGGGAGCTCTGCACCAGCATGCTGGGGGGAGAAAACTCCCAGAGCCGGGAGGCTCCAGCTTGGCCCTGAGCAAGGCTCGGAACAGTCTGAACCCCAGCCTTCTGGAGATAAGTGTCCATCTTTACCCTGCCAGCCTCCTGTGTGGTGGTGGGAATCCAGTCTGAGAATAAGGCTGAGACATCTTGTAGCGCTCCTCCTCCTCCAACCGTGAGTTGTGGGCTTACATTCACGGGATTCAGGATTGAAATAATACACGTTGTCTGTGGCTCAAGGTTTTAAAAAGAACACCTTTAATGCCATATAATTCACTTTTATTTACTTATTTATTTTTTACAAGAGGGAGAGGGGTTTGGTGAGGGGCTGAGGGAGAAAGAGAGAGAGAATCCTAAGCAGGCTCCATGCTCAACACGGAGCCTGCCGCTGGGCTTGATCCCACGACCCTGAGATCATGATCTGAGCTGAAATCAAGAGTCAGACGCTTAACCAACGGAGCCACCCAGACGTCCCTAATTCACCATTTTAAAGTTTATGACAAACTGATTTTTAGTATGTTTACAGAGTTGTGTAACCACCACCACGATCAATTTTTAAACACCTTCGTCTCCCCAAAAAGAAACCTCATGCCTGTGCCCCCTCTGACCTCCCCAGCCCTAGACAACCCCTCACCTACTTTCTGTCTCTATAAATTTGCCTGTTTGCACGTTTCCTATAAATGGAATTATACACTCCGTGGCCTTCTGTGTCGGGCTTCTTTCACTCAGCTCAATGTTTTCAGGGTTTGACCGTGTTGTACCTCATCCCTTCTTATTACCCAATAATGTCCCATTGCATGGATGCGCCAGGTTTTGTCTATTCATTTGTCAGTCGAGGGGCATTTGGACTGTTTTTCCTTCTTGGCTATTATGAATAACACTGTTCATCTAGAAGCTGTGGTGTGCACGGAGGTTCTCATTTCTCTTGAGGATATACCCAGCAGCGGGTCTGGGGGCCATAATGTAGCTCTGTGTTTCCTATCGCAGCTAAGGGGTGAGGTGCTTTGGGAACCCAGAAGTGAGGCCCGGCCTCAGGGCTGGTGTGATGCGCCGACGTGTGCTCGCGCACAGGTCCATCGTGGAGACAGGAGTGGTGCTGCTGGGGTCGAAGCCACTTGGCAATGGCATTTCATATTCAAAGTGGTTCTCGCCCAGTCAGTTCCTTGTGACCCTGTAGTTTCTGCCTGGCAGCTCCACAGTCTGAGTACAATTGTCCCTGTGGGGCGATGGTCCTCTAATAGTTCCTCTACCAACTCAAACACTTGGACAAAAGCAAACCATTCCAGGAGGAGCTGCTGTAAAGAGTATTACAGATGTTATTACTAGTTGTCGCTCCTGCGTTTTGCACGTTTTAGATGCGTATGATTTAGAATCAGTGTTTGGACCAGCCCAGGCTGTGGAAGGGGTAAAGCTAAGTAATTTCCCATCATAGACCGCCATCCTTCTGGAGTACTGTCCCTGACACTTCCTTTTGGGCGTGCTTCTGCTGGGCTTGCATTTCCCCCCAGTAACCACAAACCCCGTCTCCCCTTCGAGGGGGCTGCATTTAATCATCTCCTGCTCAAGTCACCCTGACCCGAGCAGAGGATAGGAACCGCGAGGCCTTCTATCCTGGAGCCCTGCGCCCCGTATGCAAAGTGTCCAGGACAAACACACATCGGAATGGCCCCAGAGTGCTTCCCTGTTGGCAAAACTGGCCCTTTGGGGGAAGCATAATCTCTGGGCAGGCTCAACCTGGACAGGTTTCCATGCTTCGCACAGCACAGATGCCTGAAGGCAAGGACCTGCTAAGGTCCGCAGAGTAGGGGCCTCCTGACTTAAGGCATGTTGGTTCCCGGTGGATGTCAGCCTCCAGTAATACTCTTAGCATTTTCCTTCTGAGCCATATCTCTACGGCTGCATATTTGGCACTGCATAATCTGGTGGCTTTTTTTTTTTTTTTCTTAAGTGGGGGGCACTCAGACCTTAGTTCCCTTGCTTACTTTTTCCTTTAAACAAGTGTGCTCTCAGAGAACTCAGTGCAGTGATCTTTTTCCACCTGCCCAAGCAGAGCCTCTGGTTCTGGGGAGGGGCTCGGCTCCTCTGTGTCCCCCCTGGCTGCCTCCCAGAGGCACCTGTCACTCCGCTGCCATCCTCACTCAGAGGGAGCTTTATGGCTTTAGGCTGCAAGTCCCATGGGACCATGGTGTTGGGGGGCATGGGGCTTCACGTTTTTTTTCTGATCCCAGGCTGGTCAGTGAATGCTCACATGGCCTTCAGCTTCCCAGAGCTTTAACATCATTGCCCGAGATCATCACCCTCGGGAAGATCAGAGTCCCTTGCTCGAGTGCCTGTGCCTGCCGCCCGAGGCTGGGACTGCTTCCTGTTCCCGCCCCTCGGTGCCGGCACACCGCTGGTGGGCCTGCTTGAGCAGCCATCAAATCTGCAGAGAAAGAAGTCTCTCTGTGACAGGTTTGAGAGAGAAAACCCTGTTACTAAAATGCATAAAGATTTTTGCAGAACCTGTAAGATTCACCCAATGATTAGTACCATAAAAAAAAAAAATCAGCATATTGATCCTTTTGTCAGGGAAATGAATTGATCAGGTGCTCACATCATGCCCCTGGATCAATTTTATTCCCTCTGGTGAACTGAGAGCGTCCTTGATTGCATAGCGTGTTAACAGCCTAATTGCTATATTCCCTAATTTTATTATAAGCTCGGGGATTGCTTCTGAGGATAGCAATTTATTTTTTTATTGGCAAGAGCTTCAGAGCAGAATTTGTGTGTTATTTCCCAAAAGGGATTCAAATTGAGACACGCGTGAGATAAACAGGAAAACACCTCCAACTTTGGGTCCAAAAGAGACAGCCCTTGACCAGTGTTAGCCTATATAATTCCCATGGGAATGAGCAACTCCACACGCAGATGGTAAAGGCTAGGGGTTTATCTCTGATTGGCTTATTGTAGTTGAGTTAGATAGAGTGAGCCAGACCCTGGTCTGGTTTCCCATGCATAGGGTCAGCTATGGCATATACCATATGAAGGTGTGCCAGTGGCCTTCCTTCTCCTGGCCTCTGAAACCCTACTTTGTTGGCAGAGTTTGCCTTCCTTCCCCATGTCATCTGGGAGACCCGGAGATCTCTAGGATGCTGGAAACTAGGGCAGACCCATTTGGAGGCCCGCCTCCAAACAGTGCTGACCCCACTCCCCGTGCCCAGTAATGGAATGTGAGGCTGACTTACCTTAACCCCATTCCCAGCCCGCCGGGACCGAAGCCATTCCAACCTTGCCCAAATATTTGCAGGCGTGGGCCCATCTCGAACAAATCATTGCCCACGGACTTCGGTTGTTGGTAGCGCTTAGCATTCTGTGCTGCTCGTTTCCCTCATATGCTTTCAGATTTTTAAGTGCAACCAGCAGCCGGCACGGTTGGGAGGTTGCCCAGAGCTCAGAAGCAGAGCGAGCGTGTGTGTGTGGAACTTACGGTCCATTCCAGCCCGCCCTGCATCCCCTCCTCACCTAGCACCTGAGGTGATCTTTCCGATCTAAAAATAGGAGTGTTATCACAGCTATCCTGCAGATGGGAAGCTTTGTGAGAAGAGATTGTCTTTGTTTTTTCCCTCCCTTCCCGAGTCCTTTGGGGGCCAGATGGACGGCTGCTGTTTGACTGTGTGTGTGTGCACAGCGGGCTGGGGAGGTGGGAGCCACAGTCTGCTCGCATCCCCGGTGGGAGGCAGGGCCCGGCCCCTCAGGTTTCCCGGCTCCCCGGCTCCTGTTGTCTCCAGCTGTAGCATCTGAGACAGCGCTGGTACGTGGGGGAAAAAAAATGATCTTAGGAAACTGCTGGATTTTGCCCTTTTACTGCCATCCCTTGGATAGTACTTGGGAAAAAGGAGAATGGGGAATATTAGACCTACCTCCCAGAGGATAATCTCTTACAAATTTATTCAATTCCTACTTGGAACAAAGCAAGAAAGGTTCCCCGGTCACGCGATACCGGAACCGCCTCATAACGAGATCGTCTGGTGACAGCAAGGAGTCAGGGTAATGACATAAAAGTTATGATAATGTAATAAGCAGATACATTAACAACTTTTTAGCATCTATAGGATCTTATTTCTTCTGGGATAACTCTCCTAGGAAGGTAGCTGGAGCAGTTATGTAAACGTCCCCAACTAACCCAGTAGCCCCCTTCTGGCGGGAGTGGGTGAGCAGGAGGTGTTGGCTAAGGAAGTGACATCGGGGTGGCTGGCATTTTGCAGGAAGCAGAAACGTGGGCCCTAAAAGAACAACTCCACCCGGATACTCCCTCCAAGTATGTCTGCATTCAGGGCACGTGGAAGCCAGCCGTGTGGGTTTACCGGAGGCGTTCTGCCCCAGCCCATTGCCAAGTCTCCTGAATGCGCCACTGGGGGCTTCATGACCCCCAGTCATCCCTGTGCTGGAGAGGATGCGTCTTTCCCCGTGTCGCATGTCTGTACCCCGTAGGGCTCGGGGTGGCTGCACTGCTCACAAAGCCCCCCTCCACCACCACCAAGTGGATGTACACCGTGTTGGTTTATTTCTCACGGGTGCGGCCGTTCAAGACCACTCCCTTCCACATGTTCATCCAGGGACCTCCCCTGATGGCCGACTCTCCAAGAGCTTCTCCCGTTAGAACCCAGAGTCTGAGGGGTGCCTGGGTGGCTTGGTCAGTTAAGGGTCGGACTCTTGGTTTTGGCTCAGGTCATGATCTCAGGGTCCTGAGATCGAGCCCCCTTTTCTGGCTCCGTGGTGGGCGTGGAGCCTGCCCAAGATTCTCTCTCTCTCTCTCTCCCTCTGCCCCTCCTCCCTCTAAAAAACCCAGAAAGACAGAAAGTGGAGTCCGAGACAAGTGTGACACAGGGGCTTTATTTGGAGATTAATTTTGAGATCCAGGGACTGTGAGAGGGTTGCAGGGAAGAGTAAAACAGACATGGGTGAAGCCAGTGTGAGGGTCGATTATCGCTGGCCCCCACTGTGGGAAACTGAGGTGGCCTCCCGCCGGAACATTCTGGGAAGCCATCTCTTAGTTCAAGGGCTGACATAACGATGTGCTGCAAACAGGTGTCGTGAACAGCAGAAATCTCTTGTCTGGCGGTCCCGGAGCTCGGACGTCTGAGGTCAGGCTGGCTGACTTCTTCTGTGGGCTGTGAGTGAGTCTGTTCCAGCCTAACTCCCAGCTCTTATGGCTTTGCTGGCAACGTTTGGAGCCTTTGGCTTACAGGAGCATCATCAGTCTCTGCCTGCACATGATGTTCTCTCTGTGTGTCTGACTCTGGGTCCAGATCCCCCCGTTCTGGAAGGACACGCACCCGTCAGGGGGATGAGGGCCCACCCTGATGACCTCATGTGCACACCATCATTTGCAAAGTCCCTCGTTCCAAGTAAGGTCGCAGGCACAGGTACTAGGGGTTAGGCCTTCAGCATCTTTCCGGAGGACATCCTTCAACCCCGAACAAGCCATACAGATTCTCCCTCAGAGTCGTCTGCCCCAGGGCCTGAAGAAGGGAACCGGGGCTCCTGACCTCTACTGTCAGTGTCCCGTGACGTGTAACCTTCCTCCTCCTCCCGTTCAGCGGCTGCAGAGCACTCCCAGGCTGGAAGGGGGGAGACGTGTTCCCTGGCAGTCCCGGGACAGCCGTGGAAGCTGCCAGGTGAGCGCAGGCCCCAGAGGGTGTGAGATCAGGCCAAGAGGCATCTGACCCGGAGGCTGAGACGATCTCATGATCCTCGACCCCCACCACAGGGCTGCTCCTGCTCGGGGGCCTCCCCGGCGGGGCTGGGAGCTCCATGAGGGCAAGTCTACACGGGCGTTTTCCCACTGTGGCATCCTCATGGCGTGGTGGCGTGCCGGGTCCAGGGGAGCATCTAGCGCATCTAGGCCCCTGATCTCCGCCATGCTGGGTGTTCGATGTCGCCACGGGAACCTACTTGATGCAGTCAGGGAGATAAGACTCTGTCTCGTCCGTCTTCCGCACCGCAGTGAAGCCATCGGGAGGGTTACAAAGCGTGACCTGCCTCCTTCTAGGTCTTGAGGGATGGAGATAGAGCAAGGCATTTTGTTTGTTCACTGCTTTTGTTTAGACTGATCTGTGGCCAACTGTCTTTTTGATGAGACTGCCTTATAATGTGTCTTTTAGGTATTTTCATAACCAGATCTTTCTGGACAGGATCCAGGATAGAGCCTCAGTGCAACAAATGGTGATGTACCGGTAAGAAGGGTACTGCGTATGACCATTATCCCCGTCTCCCTATTGCAATAGGGGCTTGCCGAGGGAGAAGAGAGGTTGTCTGTAAGATGATCGTTTAAAACGAATTCCCAAGTACCTGTCCTCGCCGAGTGCCGCATTAGGTACTGAGTGCACGGGGCACGTTCAGTTGGGATCCTAACAAGGTTGTGCCAAAGCACTTAGGTGCGTGGCTCGGACTGGGTGGGCGGGGACAGTGTGACCCGCCTCTAGGAGTCACTCCTTAAGAAAAACAGAAAGTAGAACTGTTTTTGTTCTGACCTCTGGGCTTGTACCACTGGCCAGGCACGTGCTCACAGTGAGGGGCTGGGTCTCACGCTGCCTGAGGACTGGACTCGCGTCCCCAGCACCCTTCTCCACCCTCTGCTTGCCTCTGGGATCATCCGGGCAGCCCGGGGTGAATGGGCTGCTCCAGTACTTGTGTGAGGCCCTTCCCCTCCCCATCACTTTAAAAGCAGAGGACATCACACAGAGTTACAAGGAGACAGATAAGGTTTTCTATGCCCTGGGCCCCCTCCCTTCCCCAGGCAGAAGACAATCTGCAGGTAGAAAGCTTTCTGACCACAGCAGGAGTGACCCCCTCCTCCGCTGTCATGGTCAGGAGGACATCCAAGGTATGCTGGAGCGACCACACCCTATTTATGGAGACGAGCCCCTTAGGGCTGGTTTGTCCCACTGCTCAGGGCCGAAAAAAGGCCCAAAGACCCATCGGAGGTTCTGCAGGGGGCAATATTGCAGCAGCTGTGTTCTCAGGTTTGAAGACAGAAGGACCTACCTAAACCCCAGCTCTGCCCCTACTTGCTGGAAGACCTTGCTCGAGCTACTCAACCTCTCTAAGCCTCAGTTTTCTCCTCTGTAAAATGGGAATGATAGTAGTATCTCCTACTTTAAAAGGATATTGTGAGGGGAAAAAAAAAAAACCAACCCATGTTAAGCCGCTTATCACAGGACCTGAGAACAAAACCAGATTTTAGGCCCGCCTGGGTGGCTCAGTTGTTAAGCGCCTGCCTTCAGCTCAGGTCATGATCCCAGGGTCCTGGGATCGAGCCCTGCATTGGGCTCCCTGCTCGGCAAGAAGCCTGCTTCTCCCGCTACCATTCCCTCTGCTTGTGTTCCCTCTTTTGCTGTGTTTCTCGCTGTCAAATAAATAAAATCTTAAAAAAAAACAAACAAACAGATTTTAATGATCAGTTCTTGGTTTTGACTTGGGGAGTTCTCAGGGGCTTCTCTCGTGCTGTACTTACCTTCTCCCCTTGGCGATGAGCTGAGAAGACAGTACCGTTGCAGGACGGGGCTGAGACGCAGGTGAACTGGCCAGCCGTGCCGGGGAGGTAGGTGACCTCCGTGGAGGAGAGCCCTGGTGTTGTCTGGCTGGGAGCTGCCCTCAGGAGCCCCCGGCTGACTTCTGCCCTTCTCCTCAGACTTCTGTCTAACTACAGGCTCTGATCCAGCCTGGAGGCCGTGCCTTCTCAGAAATCCTGCCTGTTCCTCCTTCGGGACGGTGTCCTGACCTGGTTTCCGTGGGGCCCCGTGGGAGGGCCTGGGTGACTTCTGACGGGCAGATCAGTTTAGGAAGGGCC
>JAQQSY010000987.1:0-14706 GCA_028646535.1 Procyon lotor | reverse complement strand
TAACTATGAATTACCTGAAAAAAGTCTTCTCTTATCTAGTCATTTCCATATACTCTCAGTAATGAAATCCGTATTAATGTAAATGCGTTTTAAATAATTACCTTCTGAAATAGCTCTGAGGTTGGAAGTTTGTTTACTACAAACAAAATAAAAACAAAACTATTGAAGTTGCCTCTACAGAATGAAATTGGTGATAATACTTCTCTGTTTTGGACCCTATTCCATAGTTTGGATGCTGAAGATCCAAATGTATCTAATTATGAGGCTTCAAAATAATGCTACCCTAGCAGGCATGTAGTCATTTTTCAACAAGATATTGTGGTTCTTAATATTGCCACATACTAAGAAATAAAGGATCAAAGGAATACTCAGAACTTTTTGTACTGAGCCACCTTCACCACAGTTAATTTGCCAATCATTTATCACAGAAACATATAATTATATATTTGGTTGTAACGATGAGCTCCATTTGGATAAATACTCACTAGCAAACACTGAGCAGATTTACATCAGGGATTTAAAAAGTTAGCAATCTTATCACCTTTTCTTATTCCTAATCACTTTACACACACACATGCACAGACACATACACCCATGTTTCTTCTTTGGGTCTTAGCAGATGGTACAGACTGGAATAAAATGCAGAGATAGGCAAAAGAGGGTCAGAAAATATGTGTTCATAAAGGTGAAATAGACGAGTAATGAACAGGCCTTAATCTAGTTATTTTTTATTGATAAAACAACTACTCTGGGCTATACACATTTTTAGTCTTTGCAGATTAAACAACAAGTATTTGAAAAGAAAAAAGTTTTTTTTTATAATAATTTAAAGCATATGAAGTTCTTTCATACGCCTGTCTCATTGTATCCTTACGATAATCTCATACACTTGTCAAGGCAGGTTTATAGATGAGTAAAAGATACCTCAGAGAAGTTAAAGGAGCAATTCAAAGCCATATATACTGATAAATGTAAATTGTAGCTAGAATCTTTTGACAAATCAAACAATGCTTTCTCAGTATAGTAGTTACTTTCTGCATTTATGTTGTCATATCACAAAAAATACCAAGAAACATTATAATAGTAAACAGATTCTTTCTGCTCACAAACATAAAATATACTCCTAATGTCTTCAGTGAACGAGCTCAGAATTTCTTGGTGCTAATCTTTGTGTTACTTTCAAAATTCCCTAATATTTCTTCAGGGTTCTCAATTTCATAGATGCATATATATATTTAAAAGTGGACCTTGGAAAACTTTTTTTCTTGGAAAACTTCTTAATTAATTGGAACTTAAATTGAATAACTGATGAACTACTTGGTAACAGTTTTTACATGACCAATGGAGAGAAATGAGAAATCCAGTTCCTTTAAAGATTGGTTATTGAGAAATATTGACATATAAAAATGGAAAATAAATAAATAATTTATTACTTCTTTGAAAAAATAATCCTCTGTTTTAGAAAAATATTTGTATGCAAAGATTCAGTCAATGAAACATTTTTAAATATCTAAAATGGTTACAAGTACAGAAATTTAGTTCATAATTTGCTATTCAGAAAAGCATCTGTTTTGTAAAAGATGGTGAACCGTCCAACAATCAACAGGTCTTTTTCTTTTTTTTAAGATTTTATTTATTTGTCAGGGAGAGAGAGCAAGGAGAAAGCACAAGCAGAGGGAGTGGCAGGCAGAGGGAGAAGCAAGGAGCCTACTGTGGGACTCACTGAGCAAGGAGCTTAATGTGGGACTCAATCCCAATACCCTAGGATCATGACCTAAGCCACCTAGGAGTCCCAACAGTCAACAGCTCTTGGCTGCAGAAGCATGTTAGTGGTCCTATCCAAGGTCAAACAGACCCTTGAAATTAGAGTTGGAACTAGAGCTAATGCATAACACTTCCCCACCCCCATTACTCCAGACCCACTACTGTCTCACTGCATAGAGCAGGCTTGCAAAATGGGTAAGCCATGTAAGCTCTGGAGATAGAAAGTCTTATTTTCAGGGCACCTGGGTGGCTCAGTCTATTAAGAAGTTGCCTTCAGCTCAGGTCATGATCCCTGGGTTCTGGGATGGAGCCCCATTTTAGGCTCTCTGCTCAGCGGGAAGCCTGCTTTCCTCCCCCGGCCCCCCACTTGCCACTCTGCCTAGTTGTGCTCTTTCTGTGTCAAAAAAATAATTAAAATCTTAAAAAAAAAAAAAAAAACCACACACCAAAAAACAGCATCCACTCACAGGATCAGTATTAAGACATTAAAAAAAAAAAAAAGAAAGCCTTATTTTCAAAATCTATTAACAATGTGACTGTGGGCAAGCGTATTTAACTCTGAGTTTTGGTTTCCCTTTCCATAAAATGGTAATAATAAAACCTATCTTAAAGACAGGTGAGAAAAATAAATGCAAGGAAACACTTTCTCACAGTTCTTGCACACAGTAAGTACTTAATATGTAATAGTTACTATTACTATCATTATTATTAATGTTATTTGCTTCTTTCAGTCCTTTGGTGTAACTAGTGCAGAACCACAACCTCACACCATCAGAGTCATGCAGATCTGGTATTTTAAGTTCTCTGATGAGTTTAGTAATCTCTGAGAAACTAAGCTGCTTTGTTCATTCTTATCCTTTCTTGTATTTCTAATTGCTAAGGTTGATAAATCGGTGAGACTTCTCATACCTGGGAACACAAGTGTTTCATGACAAAAGCTGGGCAATTTTGCAAATTAGCTTTCAACAGTTTGCTATCTGCATTATAATCTACCTAAACTCCAGGGAAAGAAAAGGTCTCAATCATACTTCACCTTGTTGTATTTTACTTGTTGGAAAAAGTGTGGAGGGGGTTTTGGTTGGAAAAAAGCTTATTTTTTGAGAAGCTGTAGGAAATGAAAATGAGAATTAAAAAAGTGAAACCAGATTTTAAAGAGCATTTATTTAGGACATTAAGCTGAAAAAATTACACCAGTACCACAACATTTATTTCATTTTTCTGGTCTACTTTGATGGATGATTAGAAGCTTTCAAGTTTTCTGAGTTAAAAATGATTATAAAGGCATACCTTGTCTCTTCATCAATTATTTCTTTCTCTGTTGAAGTATGAAAGAACACATGAGATGTATCTGCAGTACTGACCTAGAATATGTAGTCAGATTCCAGAGACCTTAAGGAAAATCAGTTTGGTTAACCTCTGTAGGGCAGATTGAAGAGGCAAAGCTGAATCACAGAGATTAAGAGAGTGTTAAAATAAATCAGATTCTTCATTGTATGTATATACATACATAGTTAGGGTATATATTTTGTGAAGGTATGCCCAGAAGACTTAATGGTTTCATTGAAGTATCCCAAATCACCCTGCAGTCTTGAGGGTTAACATGGAAAAGTAGACTGTAGACTTGGTTATGGGGTATTAACAACCACTCCAAAAATCTCAGGGACTAAATGCCAGAAATGTTTATTCTCATTCAGGACATATGTTCACTACATGCCAGGTGGGTATCTCATCTACACTCAGGGACTGAGACTGATGGAAACTCTACCATCTAGAAAGACAAGGCTGAAGAGAGAAGAGACCATCAAAAAGTCTTACATTGGCAAATAAATGTTCCTACCGAAAAGTGATGCTTTCGGTCCAGGGTCACTGGCCAGATAGGTCATGTGGCCCTGCCCAAACAAAGCGTGAGAGGCAGCTAAATAAAATCCCTCCTGTGCCTGGCAACAAAAGATGAAGCAGATATGGGAGAGCACTAGGAAAAAATCCTTATTATAGTATCACGGAAAAGACAAATCTAACTTATAAAGCAATGGAAAAGGTCGACATATTTGAATGGGTGAAATGAGAGCTCCCCATTAGAAAAATTAATAATGACAACAGTGATTGATAACCTTTTCTAAGGCTTGCTGTGTGTCATAATTTGATCTTCCTAGTAACTCCACTTGGGTGTCAGCACAGATAAGTACTAATTATTGAATGGATACGGAACCTAAGGCTCAGAAAGGTTAAGGGATTGGCACTAGTTGTATGGCTAATAAGTAAAGTAGCCATCAGTCTCCCATATTCAAATCCAATCAAACCCAGTCTTTTAAATTATTGTTTCTCCAAATGCTCAGTTTGTTGGGAATCTTATTAAGAGAAGAGTGGTTTTGAGGTGGGCATGAGAGTCTATTTTGTAAAAGCTCCCAGGTGATGGCCAGGCTGGTGATCCACAGACTGTATTTTGGGTACCAGGACTTTAGGTGAACCACACAACATTTTCTGTCCTTCTCAGTCACCACAATTCAGATTTCCTCTTGGCCACTCTTCTACAAAGGCCCATAGAGGCAGAACAGGAAGTACATGATAAATTACACAAATGTCTTTGAACTTCATAAAACTTTCAGGAAAACTTTCCAAAATGTACAGATGATAAGTGTACACCTATCTAAAAAAGAAAATCATTATTTTTGAGACTATCATTTGATTCACCTTTGAATTGCAGTGAGATTTTAGCTGATGTGTGTTACTGGTGATGTATGTTCTGCCTTCTCAGCAGCAGGTCTACACCCATGGAGGTGAGCGTTAAGGAGACAAGGCAACTGAGCGCTGACTCAGTACCAATTGTAAATTTCATTGTGTTTATAACACATTGATAGCTATTAAAACTGGTGTTTTGTGAAAATTACATTTATTACTTTCTTACTTAAGTCTCCACAGAGAAATCGCTTTTTGCCACCTGACTACACATTTGACATTTTGAAAGGTAGGTGTAGCTCTCTATCATAAATAACACCTTGAGGTCACTGTGTGCTATTCAATTCAAAGCAGAGGGGCTGAACCAAAAAAAAAAAAAAATCATTGTGTTTCAAGGACAAAACAAAAGACAATTGGCTAAAAGAATCTCTTTGGGTCTGGTTAGTCAGAGGGATTTTGGGAAATTTGTCTGAGACTTTGGTGATCAAGTTTCCTGCCATTCTCTGAAGGGACACATCAATCAGTTTTGACACATTACTGATTGCGCCATTAAATCACCATCATGGGCTTGATTTGTTTCATCAGGTCAAGTGAAAAAAATATGATGGTAAGCTCTTTCTCAAATTTTCTTATTGAAACTTCTCCATATAAACCTGTATTTTGCATTGAGCTGAGCTAATTGACCATAAAGTTCTATCCTTAATAACAAGATATTTAGAGTAGGCACCATGCTTCCCTAAGCAGGGTAAAATTACTATTTTTATAAATCTAGGGAAACATTCATAATGTTAACTCTCCAGAAAGATATTTTAATGGACTGTAGGTCATTTTGACTTTGACTATATAGGTAAAGGTTATCATAGACTGTTGGACAAATGATTAATTTTCTATAAAATGTACATTTGAATTCAGTTAATGTTATAACTTAGCACTCCTGGAGACTGTCATGAGTTAATTTTTTTGGTTTATTTGTAAGTGAAATAACTTAAAATGCTGAAATATTTATGATTTAGAAGTATAGGAGTGTAAGTATAATTTTTCAATATGTGGAATACTAATATACTTTAGAGATTCAGATACGAGTATTCATTTACTAGGAGATAACATATCTTAGATTCTATGCCATTCCAAAACATTAGAATAGTTACTATGGGTCTAACAAAGACAATATATTGATAATAATACTCTATCTTTAATATAGTGATAATCATCTTTCCTCTAAGATCTTAGAAATATACAAAAACATATCAATAACTATAATAAATAGGACAGTACCAATTTATATTGCTACCAATTGTATAGAAAAGTGGCCATTTGATTGAATATTCAGCACCACTATCACCATTATTTAACTTTTTCTAAGAAAGAGAGAACTCCCAATTTGGAGATGTTTTGATTATACATGATATTTTTATTTGTATTTACTTCATGAATTACTTGTTCACTTTAGCACACAACTTCATCTTTTTCTTACTTATTTAGAAAATGTTTTAAAAATTAAGAATCTAACACTTTTCCATATTAGCAAAATGTTATTTGGGTGTCAAGACATATAGGGATTAAAAAAAAATCTGTCATTAAAACTTATTTTAGAGCTGCATTAGATTGAACTTGGCCACATTGGTATAATCTGTAAAAACTGTAATGCCTGCTTTTATAGACAAAATAGTGAAGGCTATATAAGTTAGTAGATATAATAAGAGGCCAGATTTTAGAAGTGTGCTCTTTAAATACTTAAAGTACAGGTAATATCAATCTTACAGAGCGTCAGTCAGAGAATAGAAGGAGATAAAATTTCCCAATTATTTTTATGCAGCATGAATAACCATTGAATGTAAATCAGACAAGGACAGGATAAGAATAAAAATTATAGACGAATTCATTTATAAATATAGATGCAAAAGCTCTAATACCAGAGTGGTCGTGATGTAATAATTGTGGGGATAATCCTAGAAATAAAAGGATTATATGAGATAAAAGAAGAATAAAAAGAAAAATCATCTGGTCACATAAATGGAAACAAAAAATACCATTTGATAAAATTTCATGATAAAAGATAATTGTTAATTAAAAGCAAAAGACACACCATCAACACATTGAAGATTATTCAATTAAGTTGAAGACTAGCTACTAAACATTTATGAAATAAGCTATCATCGGGGCGCCTGGGTGGCTCAGTGGATTAAAGCCTCTGTCTTGGGCTCAGGTCATGATCTCAGGGTCCTAGGATCAAGCCCCGCATCGGGTTCCCTGCTCAGCGGGTAGCCTGCTTCCCCCTCTCTCTGCCTGCCTCTCTGCCTACTTGTGATCTCTCTCTCTCTGTCAATTAAATAAAAACCTTTAAAAAAAAAAGAAATAAGCTATCATTAATGGTAAAATACTGGAAGCATTCAATTTAAAATGTGAAAATAGATAAGGATGTTTGCTATTCTTGATTACATTCAATATTATTAGTAAAGTTAATAAAAATAAAATATATAAGGAAGAAGTAAAACTATTACTATTTATAGGCAATGTAATTCATATAAGAAAAATAAGAGAAAATAAGAAAAGAGAAAATACAAATGTACATTTGAAATTAAATTGATATTTCGATATACAGCAATGAACTGCATTCTTATACAACCACGAAATTATTAAAAATGTACTTTAAAAATATATCATTTATTATTGTAACAAAAACAAAGAAATGAATACTATGACTAAATCTAACAAATTATGTGTATTAGTTTAATCGAGAAAATTATGTTATTAGTTATTAGGTATTTATAAAATTTTAAATAAATGAACAGATAAATGAACAATCATTTTGACTCAGTATCATAAAATGAATTTTTTCTCAAGTAGCTTGATTATTTAATGCAACTCTATTGAAAATCCTGACAGAATTTTTATTGACATTGTTATGATGATTCTGACATTCGAACGTAAGAGTAAAGGACCAAACACTACTAAAATTTTTTAATAAAAGAACAAAGTGAAGTTACCTATCCTGCAGGATATCAAGATTTACTATAAAGCTATAGACAGTCATATATTAGCTTTATGGATAGACCTACTGATTAATTATGGATAGACCTATAGATCAATTAATTAGAGAATCAAGAAAAGTATCTCTATATGAGCAGACTCATATGGCAAGAATAACATTTAGATTGGAAGAAAAGAATGTACTATTCAGTAAATAATCATGAAACAATTGGTTGCCTATATTTTAAAAATCAATTTACTCCTTCAAGAACAACATAAGGAAGTAGTCTGTGAGAATGAACTAAATTTGAAAAACTAAATGTTACAATTTTTGGAAGAAAACTGAATGTCTTTATGATACTTGGAGAAGAACTGTTTTTAAAAAGTTCCGATTATAAAAGAAAAGAGATAATTTGCGTTAGAATTAGAGAAAAGAAATTTTGTGCTTCCAAAGTTGTGATAACAATTAAAAAGATAATCCACAGATTTGGAGACTACCTTTGTCATGCATAAAATCATTATATATAAAGAGCTTCTACAAATTAATAAGAAAAGACAAATCAATAGAAAAATGAGCAAATGGTATGAGTATTTAATTCACAGAAGACAAACTGAGTGGCTGAAAAAATAAATTAAAAAATAGTCAACCTTATGGGCAATCAGGCAGATGTGAATTAAAAATCACAATAAGATAAGCTTACCAATCACAACAGACCTTTAGTACCTAGTATTGACAAAGACTATGAGAAACAGAAACTCTCCTCTTGTGGTGGAAGTGCAGTAGAAGTTCTTTCGCGATGTGATTTGGCTATTACTTCAGAAGTCAAAGAGGTGGCATTCCCTAGACCCAGCAATTTTACTCCCAAGTCTTTCTCTCATGTCAATACAAGGAGACATCAGTAGGGTTTGCAATTGTAAGAACTAGAAACAAACGGTGGTCGACAAAGCTCTTGCTCACCAATACCTGATTCTCTTTTCCCTTTGAGGTTTATGGAAACTATTGTTCTGAGCCATGTGACTGGTTCTGGCCAGCCAACTAGAAATTAAAATGAATTGTACAATATTTCTATTTCTTTCCCAGCATCTGGATGGCTGTCATTTTTTAGGTGGAAAGCCATAATTACCTAGAGCCCTGACAACTCCATGAGGCTGAACGTCTTAAACTCTAGCAGACTGCTTTTTTCCTGATATGTTCTGGTTGCTTCCTATTGCAGCATAAACTTTGACTCTCCTGACTGATATACAACTTAAATGTCATCAACAGGAGAATTAAATAAATTGTAGAACACTAATACAATGGCATATTACACAGTTATAAAAAATTAGTCAACTAGAGTTATACATCCAAAATGAATAGATCTCTCCGAAATAATTTTGAACAATTGCAATAGAACATACAGAGGATGATGTCACATATAAAGATTAATAACTTGAGAGATGGTGCTCTATACTGTTTAGTAATGCTGTATACTTATTAATAAGGCATAATAAAATACCAGAAATTAGGAAACTCAGCTTCAAGATAGTGATTGACCTCTCAAAGGGAAGCAGAAGCAAACTCGTTGAAATATCTAGGTGTTTTTATCTGTCTTTGTAATGTTTTATTTCCCATGGTTGGTGGTAAATTTTGGGTGTTTGTTGCATTTTTTTCTCCACATTCATAGTTGCCTGAATTAGTTCAGCCTTTTTTTTTTTTTTTAAAGCAGACTTCTTCGAGATTTCTAGGTACCTCTGAAGATATTTGTTTGGGGATAAAATGGTAAGTTTTACTTATTTTTTTATTTTTTCATATATTCTCCATTCGCAGATGCATTTCCCTCAGATTTGGAATGATTTCATAACTGGTAATTGCTAATTTTGTCATCCAGAATAGTAACTTAGTTAAATATTTTTGGTATTGGCCATAATAATGATTCCTTAACCTTAAATCAAAAGCTGTTCCTCAGTTTATGATCAAAAATACTCACAAATTCAAGCATGTTATGAATAACTTCTCTCTCTTGTAACATTTTGGGAATTGGATATGCTTTCCCTTCAAAAAAATGTGAAATCTCTGTTCGAACCACTGTTAGCAAGAGCTTCTAGTTTTATCCATTTGAAGGAAAAAGGACAAAGAAAAGAAAAAAAAGAAATATCTGTGCTGGTGGAAGGAATATTATATTTATCTGCCATTTTTTGAAAATCTTGCAAAAAACAGTCAAGTTGCTAGATCATATGTGTTTCATGATTTTTGGAGTGATAGACAAGACTACATGTAGATTATTAGCAGAATCTCTGATACCAACACAGTGAGGTAAACCATCAGTTATTGCTTTTTCCAAATCAAGTCAACAAAACCACTTGTTTCCTAGCATCGTCCCACTTATCTGTGCAGAGAGCATTGATATTTTCTTTCCGATCTAAATTTTGCTTGACAAATTTCGACTTTTTGATCAACATTACAGTTTATAAAAGGATACTGTCAAACAAGAATTTTTCCTTGATGGAATCAAAATTCACAGAATGAATGAAACCCAGGAGCTGGCTGTTTTGGGAAAGTTAGTATTTTTATCGACTTACATGCCAAAAAAGGTGTTATTGCTGCCAACTGACTTGCTTCAAAAGATGAGAAAATGTTATCATTGAGTCCAGAGTAGATGTTATTTTAAAAAGGTATTGTTACAATTTACTTTCTTTGCTTTAAGCCACAACTAACAGGAACATGTCCAGGGCACATGGTTTTACCAAGAACAGCAATCATGCATGACTTCTTTTGCTTGGCAGTGCAGAAAAGTAAATATTTAGAGTACTTCAAAACTTGGCTCTTTTGTAACAGCAAATTCAGTTCTGTTAATGTGCTATTCATTTCAAATGGATCATTCTCAAAAAAAAAAAAATCCACACATTCAAATATTTTTCAGGTCATTTTAAAAGTAAAAGTATGTATAAGCTTCATTTTTGTTAATAATCTTTAATATATTCTAACTTTATTTGACCTTGTGGAAACAAAGATATGTTATCATCATAACGTTACAATGGTTTTCTTTAATTCCTTTCGAAGGGAACTATTTTAGGAGTGAAATTTGATAATATCAGATATTGCTTTCTACATTAGCAGAATCTTTCATTAAATTATTTTGCCCTTATTAGAAAGAATTCAATGAAAGAGAAGATAGGGAGAGAGAATATATATATTATGAATAATAATATTCTCCACTGTTATTTTCAACATCATAGAAACACTTCTTTATAATATTATATTCCTAAGTTTTGAGAGTTGTTGCACTCTAAAATATGCCTTAAAGATTTGAGGGCTTGTAAGCATGTTTAATTTTGACTTTATTTTTAAATATTCACTTTGATTTGATATTCATTTTTCCATGCCTCTTGATTTACCCCAAGGAATCTAGCCCCCAAGTCACTGTATTATTTTTATGGTTGTTTAAACAGAATAAGAAATTAAATGCTAGAAAATGCTTATAGTAGCTGAATTTATCATTGACTTTCAAGTGTTTATAAGTATAATCAGAATAGAAGACCTAGATAAAGGTGTTAAATTCACATTGTATAAACATTTTCTTATAATACATATTCAAACCTTTGCCTATGACGAAGCAAAAATGTAGTTATTAAATACTTCCTCTTGAGTATAATCTGTAACTGATACTCTCGCATAATAATTTCTTACAATAGATATTTCACATCTTCTGGAAATTTATTTATTTCTATCTTAACTATTTTATAGTCAAAGTCCAAGATCTTAAAACATTCCTTTGTTAATGTGTGAAAATGTTTATGGCTCTAGCTATTCTGAAAAGATTTTAAAGTTTTGATGCAAATATACCATTGGGAATAGCAGACAACACTATAAAAAACAATGAACAACCTCAAAATTCCGTAACAACAATTTTTCATCAAATATTCTATACAAGGAAGGGATAGTAGATAAGCAAAAACAGTTAACTTTTAAAGGTTTTCAGTTATTGAACAACTTGAAAGCAAAGAGAGTAATTGTTATTTAACATTAATAGTCATGAATTCTCCTCTCATTTAGTGTGGTGACAGTTCAAACTTTTAGGACATATTTTTAATTTTTGGTGTTTGGTCACGCATGCCTTTCATAGTCACTGACAAGTATAAATAAGCCTTTGAAGTAATGAAATAATTTGCTATAGGAATAACAGTGATATAGCTTCAGAATAACTTAACTCCCTTTAACCAGAAGGTCAAACATTTTACATTTAATCCTTTAAATTGAGTTTCATGACACTTATTCAGATTTTGACAAGGTCTTATACCGCAAGTTTCTATAAACTCCATGTGAATATTGAATACTATTGGATGTTGCTGGAGACAGAATTTTCACTAATATTACGTTCAACGGGGGAAATAGCAAAAACCCCATATTAGTGTGTTAATCACAGAAATATCTATGTAATATTTAAAAACAGATTTCAATTTGGAAGGAAGATTCTTCATGCAAACTGTATTACGTCCTACCTTCAAATATTTTTTATTAAAGACTTTTATTATTTATTTGAGAGTGAGAGACAGAGAGATGGAGAAAGGAGCAGGGTGAGGGGCAGAGGGAGGAGCAGGCTCCCTGCTGAGCAGGGAGCCCAGTGTGGGGCTTAATCCCACGACCCTGGGATCCTGAGCCGAAAGCAGGCGCTCAACCACTAAGCCCCTACCTTCAAATATTTTGAAAAAAACCTGTGAAATGAATCTGCACTGTTGCCATAGGCACTGAGTGTACAACAGTGGGTTTGGCATTTAAAATCTCTGCCTTCACATTGCTGAATTATACGGGATCTTCAAGATTTGGAATATGATCAGGGGTAGTTAATAATTAGATGGCTACTTCATAAATTTAATTTTAAATTGTATAAAACAATGCAAATGAATGGAGACTAATGGGTTGGTTTTACATAACCCTTCTGGGTAAATTTTGTAAAATCTATATAAAATACTAAATAATGAATTTTAATAATTGAAATAGGTTTTACTATTTGAATAATGCTCAACTCAAAACTTTGAGTCTGTGATTTCAGCTTTTAAAAAAGTAGATAGCATTAACTATTAAAGTTTTTATTTTGGCATACTTCCACCAGGGGGCACTACCCACATTTAATGTAAAAAGCCCTTTTTAAGTTATAAATGTGCCTGTCTTACAAATATTTACCTCCAAATAATTTATTTGTTAGTCTAAAAAATAAAGTTTTGAGTGGAAATGCAATGTTCCATTCCAACCTATTTACCTCTATAATTTAGGCAAGGCATTAGGCTAAAAAACACCTTTATGAAATCAGTATTTCTTTATGAAATCAGTATTTCATAAAACTACTTTATGAAATCAGTATTTAGAATGCTTCGCAATCAGCAACTAAAATTCATATTATGCTAACAGGAACTAGTTAATTATTCTTTGACTATTACAGAAAATATTTTGCTTAACTGAAATTAGTGGATTAAGTAATTGTTAACATAAAAATCATAAATGCTAATTCAAATGGATCAAAATAATTTAGAGATTTTATTGAGATAGAATATATATGAAAAAATAAACTGTATTTTTTCTGTAGTCTTTCATGAGGCCCTAGATTCTTCTAGTTACATTACTATAGCAAAATTCTGATACATTTTATTATAAGTTATTTATGTGTTTATAAGAACTAAATACTTTCTCACCATAAGATATATATTAAGTGTTAGTATCTATGGCTCCTAGAATTAATAATACTTCTTATGTTTAAAAAAGTTGATTTTCAATTTGAATTTGGTTTTTTATTTTTATATCTTCTATAAGAAAAAATGTGTCATTACATTTTTTTGGAACAACCTAACTGAAATGTTAGCTTATTAGTCTTAGGTAAAAAAGAGATTATTATTTTTGTGGTTTTAATAAAACATTGTCAAGATCTACAAAGTAACAAGTTATCAAGTACTACAAAAGTAACACAAATAGCAGCAGATACTTACTGTCTAAGGTGCAGATAATTGCACTGCTTGCAAGATCCATCTTGAGATAGTAAGAAAGCAGAAGTCTACAGCTTAGATCAGGAGAAAGCATGCTTACAGTGCTAATCTCTTAAACACTTAAAAGCCTCTATCACTTTTAAATGACAAATCGTTTATAGGGTCCTCTGTAAATCACCAGGCTGATAACCCTTTTGATTTCTTAATCTTTGTAACATTGCTGTAACTGTAGGTACGAGATTAACATGGCCTTGCAAGTTTCAAAATTGAATCAATCAAAAAAACAAGGGCTTATTGAGCATCTGGAAGACTCCCAGATAATTCTGCTATGATAGAATTTGAATGTTAAACTCCTCTCCCCCTCAAACCCTACTCTCCCATTCCGGTTTTGTATCAAATTATCAACTTTCCTTTTAAAAGATGTAAAAGCAAAAACAAACAAACAAACAAAACCTGCTTGCTTATTTAAATGAGCAGTTGTAATTAATTTTAAAGGGATGTAAATGTATGTTTATTTCATACATTTTACATGGACAAGAACAGGGTAGGAGAAAGAAGGTGGAATATGGCAATAAATCACTGAAAGTGTAGGTTAATGATTTCAGAGTGCATTTTCTATTTACTCATATGTGCCACATTTTTGAAAGTTCATTCATTGTTTAACAAGTACTATGCCATACACTGGAGATAAAATGGAAAATAAGACAGTGTGTGCCTATCTCTTGGGGGAGTGTTAGCAAAAGATATAGTGGGGAGAGGCTATGATGAGTTAGTTCACTTCTTTGGAAGTGGATAGTCCAAAACATAAATTTTTTTTTTTTAAGATTTTTTTATTTATTTGTCAGAGAGAGAGCATGCACAAGCAGGGGGAGCAGCAGGCAGAGGGAGAAGCAGGTTCCCAGCTGAGCAACTGATATGGGGCTTGATCCCAGGACTCTGGGATCATGACCTGAGCTGAAGGCAGATGCTTAACCGACTGAGCCACCCAGGTGCCCCAGTGAATGTGTCTTTTGATGGAATGCTATGCATTGTCCACGTAGAGCACACCATTTAGCCATAGGATTCTACCTTGGGCATTATCTTGAGCTGTTCTGCTACTCTAAACCAGAGGTCATTTGTTGACGTGCAGATTCTGCCCTCTTTGGTAGGGCTCCAAATGACTTCCTATCCCCCAATTCTCCCTTACCCTCATCCCTATGGTAAAACTGGTTTTGCCTCTATTTGGACATTTATTTCAATATATCTTTATGCTCTCTATAATTTTTTTTTAACTTTTGTGAACTGGTGTAATATATACATAATGTCTGCCAGTTCTGGTTCCCTCATGAATGAAATAAAATT
>JAQQSY010000985.1:0-14708 GCA_028646535.1 Procyon lotor | reverse complement strand
AGACACCCTTAGTCTATTTGTGACCCCTGCGGGTCCTGAGACCACACTGTCCCTGCCAGGGCTCCACCCCCACCCTGCTTAGCGTTTGGAGTAATGTCCCTCAGTGGAGCAGACTTCTAAAAGTTCCAGTTTTGTGCTCTGTTCCTCTACTGCTGGCTGGGAGCCAGCCCCTCCCCTGCAGTCTATCTTCCCATATATCACCTCGGATTCACTTCACATGTCCTAACTTCCAAAAAGTGGTCACTTTTCTGTTCCTAGAATTGCTCCTCTTCTCCTCTTCTATCTCCTATTGAGTTTGTAGGTTCAGAATGGTTTGATAACTATCTAGCTGAATTCCTGGGACCCAGTGATATTTAGTTCTTCTACTCCTCCACCATCTTGCTCCTCCCCCACTCAGAGCCTTTTATATGTATTGTGATCCTGTAAAGATGTAGTAAACAGCATATACCAAAATTATTTTGCCAGAATATACCATTATCTACCTCTTACTCTCATTATTATTATATTTCAGAATAATGTAAATTAAGGTAGTTTGGCATACATTTATTTAACATATTATTTTAACATGTATACTTAGGTTAATATTTTATATGTGTGTAGTATATACTGTTTTGTAAGTCATCAAAGATAGTTTTTTTGCTTGAGGATAAATTTTCAATACCTGAATGTACCAGATCAGTGAATTTTTACAAATCATGTTTTGAAATAGTTTAGAAAAAAGAGGCAACAAGAGGCAAGAAGCAAAGCATTTGATAATTGGAACAAAAACAGCAGTTAGTAAGTTATTACAAATTACTGGTCATTCTCTGAGTTGTCTTCTCTAAAGCTTGTATTTTTATCTCAATAATTTTGCATTTATAACTTAGATAGAGGTGTAAAATCAGAAGAGACTGAGAAGGAAGCAAATTACATGGAAAACTAGCATGAGGATACCTGAGAAGGTCAGAAAGGAGAAAGAAAAGTAACCAGTTTCTACAGGAACGTGGAGATAGAGATTGCCAGTGACCTTGACTAGAGCATCTCAGTGTATTAGGAGGGACATAAACCATATTAAAACAAGAGGAATAGAAACAGCAAAATGGACAACTCTTTTTATTTTTTTCTCTAGAATTCTCTTTAAATTCCTATGTAAATAAACACAGTTCAATAAGAGTATATGGGTATTTTTTGGGGCACCTAAGTGGCTCAGTGGATTAAGCCTCTGTCTTTGGGTCCGATCATGATCTCAGGGTCCTGGGATCAAACCCCGTATGAGGCTCTCTGCTCAGCAGGAATCTGCTTCCCCCACTCTCTTCCTGCCTCTTTGCCTACTTTTGATCTCTCTCTCTCTGTCAAATAAATAAATAAAATCTTAAAAAAAAGTACATGGGGATTTTAGAGTCAAATAGAAAGGAGCCATCAAATGTTGCCAAGATATTCAGTTTTCTAGTTTACTCTAAGAAATACTTTTAAAAGTACAAAATCGACTATATCTTGGTCAGTATTTCATAGCTATTGCTTTATTCATCACATGTGTGTATATATATATAAATTTATAATTTGAAGTATTTATAAGTATATACAAATATTTACATATTTAAGTATGTTAAACAAACATACGTAAATTACTTATATATGTAAAATGAATAAAGTAGAAGCTATAAAATATATATTTGTGTGTGTGCACATGCCAAAATATTATGCTTCCCAAATGCTTTTTAACACCTTTTTGAAACACTTCACTTGACTTTTATAAAGAAGGTGATTCTCATAGAAATTAGCAGTAAACCATGAATAAGGCAGGCCATAGTGAAGAGGAAAGAATAGTGAAGAGGCAACTTTGGAAAGCACTCTTTGAATTGGACTATGGATGAACCAGGAAATGTGTCAGTTTTTTCATCTAAATAAGGGTAATAATAGTACCAAGTTGACAGGATTATTTTGAAGATTCACTGTGTTAATACCTGTAAAGTCCTTAGAATAGTTTCTATCTTATAATCACTGCTCAATAAATGTTAGTTACTATTGGGGTGCCTGGGCAGTAGGTTGGACATCTGACTCTTGATCCTGGCTCAGATCTGGATGTCAGGGTCATGAGTTCAAGCCCCACATTGGGCTTCTCACTAGGTGTAGAGCCTAGTTTAAAAAAAAAAAGTTATTTATTATTAACTGCTATTAATTGTTGTTATTGTTGCTATTCTTGTAACTCTTCTGTTGTGGATAACAAACTAAACAAACAGATATGTAAATAACATAATTTCAAATAGGGATAAGAACGCCCAAAAGTAATAATAGTAGAACAGAAAATAGAAGGGTGGAAGTACTTTAGTGTTGGTGATATGGTCAAATGATTTGAAGCAGAATTTTTTCATAAACATTATATATAGATTTACTTAATATTACATAACAACTCTCAGTGTAGATTTAGAAATCAATCTGGAGTAAAATTTAGATATAAGTTAAAAAATACAGCCATTACATTCAATGTGTCTATATATTTATGTGATAGTCTAATATGCCCTTATATATAGTTGGTACAGATATTGAATAGTAATTTCAACAGGAATTAAAATGTTGAAGAGTTTTAAATGAATGTGTTAGCTATCCATAAAAGTGTGGAAAGAGAATTGTTTCAATTTTACTAGAGTATTGATGAAAATGGAACAATGAAATTAGCCAAGCTATATGGAATTCAAGTGTTTAGTGTGCTAGTCATAAACCATGTAAGGAGCTCACCTTTTTCATTTTAGGAGGTACAAGTGAAAAGATACTTATTTTCTCATTCTAACATGTTCCAGATAGACTCAGACTAAATTTGTGTTTATGCAGTGCAAAGTTCAATTGAATTCCTCATATGCTGTTACTTTGTGGCCAGATACAGAACAACAACAAAACAGTTCCTGCTTTTTAACAATTTTGAGATTTGGATTCACTGGTTATCTTTTCTATGGTCATCGAAAGTAGTTGATTATTTTTTTAAATGTCTGTAACTAAGATTCATCCTGAATAGTCAGCAAATAATTTATAAACCACAGCCCTTTATTTTTAATATTTAGCAAATATAAGCATGATAATAGTGGTCATAGTCATCTGTAGGATAGTCTAAGAAATCTATCCTACAAGGAGAAGGCTCATAATACTTAGAAATAACAAATGTTAAATCAGAATGAAAGTGTCTCAGCAGTTTAATTTGGATATGTGTACGTGTAGGTTATTACTTCTTTTTATAAATAACTGTTTTGATGGTTTTAAGACACGAGTTCTGTATTAATTGCATGTCTATTGTGATTGAAAGCATGAGTAAAACAAAATCTATACAGGTGGGGCACTGCCCTGATCCCAGGGTAAATTGCACATTCTTTCATGTCTGATAGCTGAAAAGTACAAAAGACAAAATCACTCATACTTAGAGAAATTTGAAATTAAATCATAGTAAATATTACTAGAATAGTCTCATAGTTTTCATAAAAATAGAATAACAATACATATATGCTTCATTTATTTATTAAGTCCTATTGATTGACCCCTGACCAAAATCAAAAAGAGTTATCAGCCAATAAAATTTAACACTGCACGATAAGTTTGTGCTATGAAGACTTTTGAGAAATAGTATGTGACTTCAAGGAGTTTACAGTTAATTTAAAATATAATTTTAGTGCTCAGTTATTAGATGAAAGCAATGTACAGAATCAGTGCAATTCTTACTAATGTCCAATGGCATTTTTCACAAATATAGGACCAACAATCCTAAAATGTGTATGGGACCATAAAAGACTCTGCATAGGCAAGGCAATGTTGAAAATGAACAAAGGTGAAGTCATCATGGTCCTTGGTTTCAAATTAAATTACAAAGCTACAGAAATTAAAACAGTATGGTATTGGTATAAAAACAAGCAAATAGCTCAATGGGACAGACTAGAGAGTCCAGATATAAATCCATGTATACATGATTAATTAATTAATGACAAAAGGACCAAGAACATAAATGGGGAAAGGATAATTACTTCAATAAATGGTTGTAGGAAATCTGAACAGCCACATGCAAAAGAATGAAACTCAACCACCATTTTGCACCAGGCACAAAAATAAATTCAAAGTGGATTAAAGTTTGAATATAAGACTTGAAACCATAGGACTCCTAGAAGAAAATGTAGGTGGTAAGCTTTTGGCATAGGTTTTAGTGATGATTTTTTGAATCTGACACCAAAAGTAAAAGCAATAGAAAGCAAAAATAAGTGGCCTACATCAAACTAAAAAGTTTTTCACAGCAAAGGAAACCATCAAACCAAAATCTTCTGAATGGTAGAAAATATTTGCAGATAATATAACTGATAAGAAGTTAGTATCCAAAATATATAAAGAACTCATACAACGCAATAGCAAAAAACCTAAACATTCTGATCTAAAAACAAACTGAGGGTTGCTGGAGTGGAGGAGGATGGGAGGGATGGGGTGGCTGGGTGTTGGACACGGGGGAGGGTCTGTGCTATGGTGAGTGCTGTGAGTTGTGTAAGAGTGATGATGCACAGACCTGTACCCCTGAAACAAATAATCCATTATATGTTAAAAAAACAAGCAGAACATATGAATAGACATTTTTCCAAAGAAGACATATAAATGGCCAAAGACACATGAAAAGATGCCCAAAATCACTAATCATCAGAGAAGTGCAGATCAAAATCACAAAGAGATAGCACCTCATACCTGTTAGAATGCCCATTATCAGAAAGACAAGAAATAACAACTGTTGACAAGGACGTGGAGAAGAGGGAATCCTAATATACTGTTTGTGGGAGTGTAAATTGGTGCAGCCACTATGGTCTCTCAAAACATTAAAAATAGTACTACCATATGATCCAGCAGTTTCACTTTTAGTTATTTATCTGAAGAAAATTAAAACACTAACTCAAAAAGATATATGCACCCTTATGTTCATTGAAGGATTATTTACAATAGCCTAGATATGGAAAGAACCTCATTGTCCACCAATAGATGAACACATAAAGAAATTGTGTGTGTGCACACATGCGTGCACACACACACACTCTCACACTGAAATATTTTTCGGGCTGTAAAAAGAATGAAATCTTGCCACTTGCAACATTTTTGCCATTTGCAACAACATGAATGGACCTTCAGGGTATTATGCTATGTAGAATGCATCAAAGAAAGATAACCATATGATTTCTCTTATATGTAGAATCTTTAAAAAAAAAAGTTTATATACAGGAAACAGATTAGTTGCTGCTATAGGCAGGGAGGTTAGTGTTGGGTGTGGGAGAAATGGGTGAAGGGGGTCAAAAGGTAAAAAATTCAAACAAATAAATATTATGTCTTGATTACCTAAAATAAAAGAAGCACAATCTTAATCTTTAATATTACATGAATGCTTTTTAAGAGAGCAGAATATGACATTGGACTAATTAATAATTATCATGGTTGAATGCTTTAGCACTGTAGCAACAGTGTTCTAGAAGTGGAAGAGACCATGTCCATACATATGTGTATATGGACATAAGTTTATGTTCTCAGAGCATTACTAATATTTAGAGTTGAAGTCCAAAGGCATAGAATGTAGTAGCATAGAATGTAGTACTTCTCCGCCGCCATCTTGATCATTTCCTCCCCTTATTCCGTCCCAGAAGAGGGCAATGGGGGGGATTGGGGGCTTAACCCCCCTCCCTAGAGCCTGTTCCCTTCCCACCCTTCCCCGAATGCGCGCGCAGCTCTGCTCTTCTCGCCTAGTCTCGCGCCCAAGCGCCTCCCCCGAAGCGCGCCCCACTCGCCCGCGAGACCAAAACAAGATGCCCGCGAGAACGAACAACTCGAGGAATCAACCGCGCGCATTCTATGCCTTTGGACTCTGATAAAAACATCTCCCTTATACTGTGATGATTAAAGAAATTCAGGCATGAAGCATAATCTTGTTTAGTTTTACAAAATGAAGAAAACGCCTCTAATAATGTCAGCGAAATACATTCTATTTTATGAAACAACATTAATACTTTCTAATAAGGAAAATGCCACCTGTTGTGTTTTCAGAAGCAGAAAAAAAATTATTTGGCTGAGTTTCTTTTCTTATATAATATTGCTATGTGTTAACATTTTCTAACAGTATATCCCATTAGTGGAACCTGCATGATAGCATATTATGAAAAGAGGTGTGCAATATTAAGTGAATGAGAGCATACTGAAAATTTTTGCTTATACTTGCCTTGATCCTTTGCTAAGATGGAGCTGCCATCTATCAGTGGATTCCTCTTGTCACTTTTATATTGGTATGGAGCTAATTCTTAGTGTATACCTTGACAAAGTAATGGGTCTAAAACCTAATAGAAGATCCAACTCAACATAATCTCCTCCAGTCCTGTCCATGTTGATACAAAAGTTGGGTATTCATCCTTTCTGAGGGAGGCATGATATTCCATTGTATATATGGACTGACCGTATCTTCTTTATCCATTCGTCTGTTGAAGGGCATCTTGGCTCTTTCCACAGTTTGGCGATTGTGCCCATTGCTGCTGTGAACATTGGGGTACATGTGGCCCTTCTTTTCACTACATCTGTCTCATGATCTAAAATAATCTGTAAAATATAACTAGGAAGAAAGAGCATTAATTTACAACTGAAACATTCAAATATGGAGTGAATAAGAAGTGTAGAATTTTTCAAAAAAGGAGTTTCTGGAAATCACTGGATTCAAGCTGACTTTAATACAGGAACCACCTGAATTCACATGGGATTGAGTTTCATACAATACCAGACCAAGGAAAAAATGTATTTAAAAGTACATATGTAACACTGAGACTAGCTTTTTGCATAAACAATAGCATACTAATAAGAGTTGCTAAGGGGCATTGTAGAGAAGAAAAATATGAATCATTTCAGAGAACTCAAAGAATGTAAATAATAATAACAATAACAGGACTTTAATTCTTGGACATATGAAACATGTTCACATGCATTGTCTGATGTACACAAAACCTTCTGAAGCAGAATTATGACTATCATTTCATCTTATTGATGAAAGCACTAATACTCTTTCCTCTTTCATAAAGTGGAAATAAGAGTACCAATCAACCTGGGCTGCTGTAAAAATTAAATGAGATTATGCATGTAAACAGCTTATCAGTGTGCTTGGTATCTTTTAGGTTTTCATTGAATAATTCTGATCTTAAGAAGAAAAAGGTAGAGGGAGTTTAAATATGCTGCCCCACAGGTGCGTACTTAGAAAGCCTGAGACTTTTTAAAGCCTCTGACTACATATTGACTTTTTTCTCATATACTATAATGCTATTTTTATATGAAAGATGCCAGGCTTACAAAATGAGCTTTAATTATACTTAATGTGTATTGCTTAATTTGTAGATTTTATTTAAAAAAAAGAGAACCAACCCCCTTGCTTTTTATTTTTTTTTTAAATCTTAAGAAATTTAAATCTTAAATTTAAAAACTTTAAATCTTAAGTGGGAGTGATTCCAAAAATTTCTTTTGAAAGATCCAAAATAATCCAAAGGAGAGTAATATCATATTTATGAACTCAGGATAAATCCAGTCAATTCAGTCTTGTGAACAATCATATAAGCCCTCTCCATTTCAGTGTGGTTGAGTCTCAGATCTCAAAGGCATAACTATGGCCATGGCAACTGTGGGAAGGAGGTATGTGGTACTTAGTGGTCATTATCTGTCCGTGCTGTTTTCTCTGAATTCTCTGTATCCTCATCTACTGAGAAGTCCATAGTAGTGACTGTAATTTCCAGTTAGTAATCATAGGGCCTCTCTAGAGCCATAGGTTTTCTCAGCTGCTGCTGAGCATCTTTCAGAAAAGCGTGGGGACATCTGAATGCTCTGGCATACCCAACTGATGGCACAGGAACACTCTTAACTATCTCATGCTTTGGTGACATCCATGGCACTACTGCCACATCCTTCTGTCTATTTGCCACTGTAAATCTTTCTACTATTTGTTTAACTGCAGAGTAAAACACAATTTCTCTCTGCTCTCATGCACCTAAAAATGCCTGTGGTTTCCGCTTTTTCTTCTGTCACACTGGCTAAGACAAGGAGTAGGTAAAGGCACAGGCTCCCTTCTAGAGAAACAATACAATGATGTCTCTCATGTTTCTGCAGTGAAGGAGAACACAGTGTCCAGAAACAAACCTATAATAAAGTGATCAATTGTTTTTTTTGACAAAAATACCACAATTTAATGAAGGAAAAGACTATCTTTTTAATAAATCATGCTGAAACTAGATGCATATATGAAACAAATAACTTCAAACCCCATTTTACTCTATAAACAAAAATTAATTTGAGATGTATTAAGAGACTAAACATAAAAGAAAATATTGGAGACTATGTTTAAGACTGTGGGACTGGCAAAAATTTCTTAGACTGAACACAAAAAGTGCTAACCATTTAAAAAATGCACAAAATAAAATTTTCCTTATCAAAATGTAAATAACATGCTAATAAAAAGAGTAAGACAATGAAAAGCAAGCTATATACTGCTAAAAACACATTGGCAATATTTGCATCTGATAAAAGATTGTATTCAGAATATATAATGAATTTCATAACTGAATAATAAAAGGCAACCCAATAAAACTGGACAAAAAGCTTGAGGAGACAATATAAGAAGAAATGCACATATGACAAGATTTCAACTACCTTATTCATTAGTGAAATACAAACTGAAATTACAATGAAACACTGCTACATATACAACAGAAAGAATAAAATTATTAAGACTGGTAATGCCAAATATTTCTATTGATGTGGAGCAACTGGAACCTCATACAATATCAATGTGTATTTAACAGAGCAAAAACCACTTTGGAAAACTACATATTTCTTATACAATTAAACATACATCCCTCCTACAGTGCAATGATTTCTACTCCTAGGAATTTACCCAAGATTATTGAAAATAAATATGTACAAAAATTCTCAGTTCAAGGCAGGTTTACTCCTAATAATAAAAACACTGTAATATAGGAAATGTCCACAACCTGGAGAATAGATAAGAAAAAGTGATTTATTCATACAATGGATTAGGACTCAATGTTAAGTACTGATACACATGACAACATGGATGGATCTCAGATATGCCATACTGAATGGAAAAAGTCTGATTCTAAATAGAATGATTCCATTACGTGATGTTCAGGACTAGGAAAACTAATCTCGGGGCGCCTGGGTGGCTCAGTGGGTTAAAGCCTCTGCCTTTGGCTCAGGTCATGATCTCAGGGTCCTGGGCTCAAGCCCCACATCAGGCTCTCTGCTCAGCAGGGAGCCTGCTTCCTCCCCTCTCTCTCTGCCTGCTTCTCTGCCTACTTGTGATCCCTCTCTGTGTCAAATAAATCAATAAAACCTTTAAAAAAAAAAACAAACCCTAGTCTCTATACTGGTGTTAATTAGAATAGTATTTTTTCTGAGTGTGACAAACATTAATTGTAAAAGGCACAAAGTAACCAGGGTGATAAGAATGTTCTCTCTATTGGGTGTAGTCCAAAGATGTATATACTTGTCAAAACAATTCAAACTCTGCACTTAATATTTGTGTAACTTGTTATATATGAATTATATCTCAAAAATGATGTGTAATTTAATTTCTTGAATTAAAAATGCCTTGAGCAAATTTGTGAGTCTGGGTAGTCATAAAGTATATAATTTTAGAATAAACCTTCGTGATATTCAATAACTTATTTAGTTATCAAACTTTTAGTTGAGGGATGCCTAGATGGTTCCGTCAGTTAAGCCTCTGCCTTCCACTCAGGTCATGATCCCAGGGTTCTGGGATCTAGTCCTACACCCAGCTCTTTGCCTAGCAGGAAGCCTGGTTCTTCCTCTGCCTGCCACGCCCCCTGCTTGTGCTTGCTCTCTCTCCATCAAATAAATACAGAAAAATCTTTAAAAAAACCCTTTTAGTTGAAAAGTTGTTATGACCTTTTCTTGACATTTATGCCCTAAAATTGTTCTATGGGTTTTGTTGTTGCTATTATTGTTATTGTTGTTTGATCTATGGGTTTTTAAGGATAAGTCCATGTAAAAGGAGAATTATACTTTTTCTGTATAGCACAAGGAGTAGAAATAGAGTTACTGGTTGGAAGTGATACAACAGTTGTAGAAAAGCAACTATATTAATTTAAACAACAGTATTCAAAACTAAACCTTGAGGACTTATTTGATCTCCAGAATCCCCCTTTTCTGGAAGATTATATCAATCGCTGCACATTTTTCAAAGATGCTCTCTAGTTCTCTTACTGCACAATACATGTAAATAAATCAAAGAATACTCAGAAATATATGCTTGGGTATGAAAAAGCCATTTGGATGTAGTTCTCTGTATTAAAAGTAAAGAGACTTTTTCTTTTCCTTTCCATACCATTGGGTGATAAGCCATGGAATAGTGCTGAATAATACTGAAGTCACCATGATACTGAGATAGAATATGGTTTCAGTTTATTAATTTTTTTCAGTTTATTAATTAACAGTGGAATTGGTTCAGATTCTTTTAGTTGCAACAACTCAGATAGCATTTAAAATAAAATAAGGAGACTCATTTGTTTTATATTGTTCTTTCAGCTTGGCTTCCTCATTTTTTCATTATGAAAAGCTTTATATATAAAATGTTTTAAAACTAGAACAATAACCCCTACATATTCATTACTTAGATTCAGAATTACCAAGGTTATTGTCACATTAGCTTTATGTATATCTTTCCTCACTTTTTTTTTTAAGATTTTATTTATTTATTTGACATAGAGAGAGAGATCACAAGTAGGCAGAGGCAGGCAGAGAGAGAGGGAAGCAGGCTCCTTGCTGAGCAGAGAGCCCGATGTGGGGCTCGATCCCAGGACCCTGAGATCATGACCTGAGCCAAAGGCAGAGGCTTTAACCCACTGAGCCACCCAGGCACCCCTCTTTCCTCACTTTTAATGAATCATTTTAACATGAATTCCAGATATTACAATATTTAAGCCTTATGTATTTTGGTTATATCTTTTTTAAAATAGCTGTTTCTTATAAAATTCATTGTTCCAGTGTCATTAGATTATCTATCAGTTAATATTTCATTCATTCCAGAATGTCCCATATTCTCCTTTTATCTCTTTGCTTCCTTGTGTTATTTAGGGTGTTCTTTTCCCCTCATATTTCTTGTTAATGGTTATTATCTCTAGAAAGCTGGTTGGTTTAGGTTTTAGTAAGAATACTTCAAGGAGGTTCTGGGTGTAGTTTAGCTTTTTGAAAGCAATCCTATTGCTCTCATCTCTAGGTTTGTGGCACAGTGGTTCAGGCCATCCCCAAATTGTCGACAACCATTTTACTTTCTTACAACTCTGAGAGTGTCTTATTTGAAATCACAAGCAAACAAAGCAAATTTGCAGTGGACAGTTTGCCTTTGATCTTTTCTTCCTTCTTTCCTGTGACCATCAGTCATCCAGTGCTTTTTCAGAATCCTCTTCTAGGGCTTATATCTTCCCTTCTTAAAGGTTTGGAAAATTGTCTTTCTCCATTCCCAAATAGCAGGTGCCTTAGAGTACATGTTTTACAAAAATGCATCTAGAAGGGGATATAATTCAAAATGACTACCACCACCATCCCTTAAAACAAACAGCACCTATTTATCTGCTTTATCTACATTTGTTAGTATCCAGAAAAACAGTGTGGTAGGGTCCTTTTATTTGCATTGAAATGTACTCTGTTGTAAAGAAAAGTCTTGGGAGATTGATCTGAGTGTTTTAATAGCTAGGTTGATGTTAGTATGTAGATACTAACTTGTCTCAGTAGTTTGCAATGTGGGTGATTATGGTTACCCATCAATTATCATGGAAGAGAATTATCCTAACTCTCCCTTTTGGAGACCATCTTATTTTTCCGACTTTGTTAGGTTAGAAGATAATTACTCTTGCCTTTGCTGTAGGTTACATTACAATAATATTCTGTTATTGACCAACAAAGAAAGGAACAATGTATGTTCTTTTCTCCTTTACTCTTAGGATTCTCCCTACATGGTGTTCATCTTATCTTACTTCTTCATATCTATTTTTCAGAGAAACCAAGAAACAAACATATTAATTAGGGGCACCTGGGTAGCTCAGTCATTAAGCGTCTGCCTTCGGCTCAGGTCATGATCCCAGGGTCCTGGGATCGAGCCCCACATTGGGCTCTTTGCTCAGCAGGGAGTCTGCTTTTCCTGCTACCATTCCCTCTGCTTGTTGTTCCCTCTCTAGCTGTATTTCTCTCTGTGAAATAAATAAAATCTTAAAAAAAAACCATATTAATTAGGTTCAACTTAAGAATTATTATATAACTGATTTGGGAAATTATTTTAGACCATTATCTCAAATAGAAAAATATTACCATTTTTTCTGAATTATTCCCAACTATCCATCTTGATTCCTAAATTACTGATTTGAATACCATTCTAAACTCTATATTTAATAAAAGATTTCATTCGTTTCCATCTTCCTGGGTATATCTTTTTTTTTTCCTGTTAATCTTTATATATAGCCTGGATATAGAAATTGCCTAAAGAATTTTGAGAAAAGAGATGACATCCTGTGTTAGTTTGCCTGGGCTGCCATAACAAAATACCACAGACTGGGAGGTTTAAACAACAGAAACTTACTTTCTCACAGTTTTGGAGGCTGGAAGTCCAAGCCTGTCAGCAACTTTCCTTTCTTCTGTGGCCTCTTTCCTTGGCTTGCAGATGACTACCTTCTTGATATGCCCTCACATGACCTTTCCAGTGAGCAGACCCATTCCTGATATCTCTTTCTCTGTCTCAATCCAATCCACTGATGTTGGATTAAGGCCAATATTGCAGTAGGGCCCTAACCTTATGACTTCATTTAATAAGTATCTCTTTAAAGGCTCAAATGAAGTCACTTTGAAATTTAAGACTTTAATATAGGATGATCCAAATTTGTTTTTCTTTTTCAACATTTCCTTGGTGATTCGGGGGCTTTTCTGGTTCTATAGAAACTTTAGGATTATTTGTTCCAGAATTTTGTAAAATGTTGATTGGGATGGCATTGAAAGTACAGATTGCTCTGGGCAGCATAGTCATTTTAACGATGTTTATTCTTCTGATCCATGAGCATGAAATGTTTTTCCATCTTTTTGTGTCTTCTTCAATTTCGTTCATGAGTGTTTGGTAGTTCCTAGAGTATAGATCCTTTGCTTCATTGGTTAGGTTTATTCCAAGGTATCTTATAGTTTTTGGTGCTATTGTAAATGGAATCAATTCTCCAATTGCTCTTTCTACAGTTTCATTGTTAATGTGTAAGAGAGCAGCTGACTTCTGTGCATTGATTTTGTATTCTGCCACATTACTGAATTGCTCTATGAGTTCTAGTAGTTTGGGGGTGGAGACTTTTGAGTTTTCCACATATTTTTTATCATATCATCTGTGAAGAGAGAGAATTAAACTTCTTCTTTGCCAATTTGAATACCTTTTATTTCTTTTTGTTGTCTGATTGCTCTTTCTAGGACTTCTAGT
This sequence comes from Procyon lotor, assembly GCA_028646535.1. Classification (NCBI taxonomy): domain Eukaryota; kingdom Metazoa; phylum Chordata; class Mammalia; order Carnivora; family Procyonidae; genus Procyon; species Procyon lotor. The sequence continues at coordinate 1,222 of JAQQSY010000985.1, read as the reverse complement.
ACTATGTTGAAGAATAGTGGCGAGAGTGAGCATCCTTGTCATGTTCTTGATCTCAATGGGAAGGCTCTCAGCTTTCTCCCATTGAGAATGATATTTGCTGTGGATTTTTCATAGATGAATTTTATAAAGTTGAGGAATGTGCCCTCTATCCCTATACTTTGAAGAGTTTTAATCAGGAAAGGATGCCATATTTTTTCAAATACTTTTTCTGCATCAATTGAGAGGGCCATATGGTTCTTGTTTCTTACCTATGTGTTCTATCACATTGATTGATTTGCAAATGTTGAACCACCCTTACATCCCAGGGATAAATCCTACCTGGTTGTGATGGATAATCCTTTTAATATACTGTTGGATCCTATTCACTAGGGTCTTGTTGAGAATTTTGACATCTGTATTCATGAGGGATATTGGTCTGAAATTCTCCATTTTGATGGGGTCTTTGCCTGGTTTTGAGATCAAGGTAATGTTGGCCTCATAGAGTCTGGAACCTTTCCTTCTGTTTCTATTTTTTTGAAATGGCTTCAGGAGAATAGGCATTATTTCTTCTTTGAATGTTTGGTAGAATTCCCCAGGGAATCCATCGAGCCCTGGACTCTTGTTTTTTGGGAGGTTTTTGATCACTGCTCCAATCTCATTACTATTGGTTATTGGTTATTGGTCTATTGGTCTATTCATGTTGTCACTTTCTTCCTGTTTCAGTCTTGGAAGTTTATAGGTTTCCAGGAATGCAACCATCTCTTCTAGGTTGCTGAACTTATTGGCATATAGTTGTTGATAATAATTTCTGATAATTGTTTCTGTTTCATGATATTAGTCACAATCTCCCCCCTTTCATTCATAATTTTATTAATTTAGGTCCTTTCTCTTCTTTTGAGTATGTCTGGTGAATGGCTTATCAATCTCATTTATTCTTTCAAAAAACCAGCTTCTAGATCTGTTAATATGTTCTGTATTTCTGGTTTCTGACTCATTGATCTCTGCTCTAATCTTAATTATTTTCCTTCTATATTACAAAGCTGTGATCCCCAAGACAGCACATGGTACTGGCACAAATACAGACACATAGATCAATGGAACAGAATAGAGAGTGCAGATATGGACTCTCAACTCTACGGTCAACTAATCTTCAACATAACAGGAAAAAATATCCAATGGAAGAAAGATAGTCTCTTCAATAAATAGTGCAGCTATTGGACAGCTATATGCAGAAGAATGAAAC
>JAQQSY010000983.1:0-14709 GCA_028646535.1 Procyon lotor | reverse complement strand
CCCACGGGGCCCAAACCGGGGCTCCCAGCCCGCTCGGGGGGCAGTGCTTGTGTAATGGGTAGAACGCAAATCACAGAGTCAGAAAACTGGAGTTGAGCCCCCGTCACCTGAGGCACGGGGCGGTAGGAGCGTGCCCAGAATAACCCAGCTGCGAAGCTGCAGAGCCCGCGCCCACGAGGCCCCCGGGCCTCCCTCACGGCCCCCTTCAGCCCCTCTGTGTCCGGCATCGGGTCCTCATGGCTCCTTTCTCTCCCCAGGTTCTTTCGGAGCACGGCTATGGCCTGATCACGACCGACATCCGGGAGGGACAGACCTTCTACTACGCGGAGGATTACCACCAGCAGTACCTGAGCAAGAACCCCAATGGGTACTGCGGCCTCGGGGGCACCGGAGTGTCCTGTCCACTGGGTGTTAAAAAGTAATTTCTCCTCCTGTGGTGAGCCCTTGAAATCACAGCCAAAATGCTTTCAACAAATTGGGCAGTGCTTTTGTGGCTCAGGTCAGTGGCTTTTTGAAGTGTACAAAGCGCGAAGGCATTCAGGAAAATCTCGTTTAATGAGGTCTGATGGCACAAAGCGCAATAGCGAGTTGCTAGCATGCAGTTTATCTTCTACTAAGTTAAGGTGGACATCGAACAGTGACTTTGTTTGGATCGATTGGGGTCTGAATGAGGATAATGAATGGGCTATGCTCCCCCCTTCTTGGGCCTGGGTATGTGCCATGGAAGCCAGGAGGGAAGCTGGGAGACTGTCAGGGAGGATAAGGCATTTGGACATGGGAACTGTGCCCTGTCCCACCTCGTGTGCCCTGCTGCCCTCCAGTGCCTTAAAATCTGCAAACATTTATAGCCTCAATGAATCATTCACTGCAATATTTTTCTCGACTGATCCTAGATGCCCAAGGGGCTTTCTCTCCTTTTAGGCCCTCCTGGGTCAGGGAAAAGATAGTTAGTTGTATGAATTCTAATGCTTTGCTTATAGCTATAAGAAATGCTTGTTCTAATAAAAGTCTGCAGTCTAATACAAACTGCCTTGTGTCTCATCTTTTACTTTTTAGGCAGGATGTTTCTAAGTAATACTGTAAGATAAAAGCCTCTCAATGACTTTCCCCCAAATGGAAATCATGATGGAAATTTTTGGAAAACAGGTACATACCTCTGGCTCCTGGTAACTTTGGTGATGATAGCTCTTTTCCACGCGACACACCTCTGGCTCCTGGTAACTTTGGTGATGATAGCTCTTTTCCACGCGCCTGTTACAGCTGCCACATCATGGGCTCTTCTAATTAGAATAGACTCATGGAATCTGTGCCCTTAAGAGTCTTTATATTCAAGACAAGGGGTGGGAACATAAGCAATCAACATGCAATCACATGAACAAAGAAAATAATCACAGGTCCTGACAGGTGATGTGAAGATGATGGAAAGGATAGACAGGGTAAGTTGTGTCTAGGGACTGGGAAGTTACCTACAGAGAGGTTTGGGCTACATTGGTCAGGGAAGGTCTCTGGGGGTGGAGACACAAGTTAACTGAATGATGCAAAGGAGAATACAATCATAAGGGAGGAGGAGAGAAGAGCTTGGGAGCAGGAGACAATTATGAAATACATTGTTCCCCATGGATTTAGCATATTTCTTTTCCCCCTTGGATTTCCTCTGTGCCCTAAGGCACTGTGAAAAAGTTAAAAATAGAAATACCATATGATCCAGTAATTTGGGTATTTACCCAAAGAAAATTAAAACACTAATTCAAAAAGATATATATGGAGGCGCCTGGGTGGCTCAATTGGTTAAGCATCTGCCTTCAACTCAGGTCATGATCTCGGGGTCCTGGGATCGAGCCCCATGTTGGGCTCTGTGCTCAGCAGGGAGTCTGCTTCCCCCTCTCCCACTCCCTCTTTCTCTGTCCCTCTGCCTGCTCACGCTCTCTCTCTCTCTCAAGTAAATTTTAAAAAGGTATAATACATTCTGTTTATCAAAACATTATTTATAATGGCCTAGATACAGAAGCAACCTAAGTGTACATCAATAGATGAATGATAAGGAGGATGTGATTGGTGTGTACACACACAGTTACACACACAACGGAATGTATGCAGCTATAAACAATGATGAGATCTTGTCATCTGCAACAACATGGACATACCTAGAGGGCATTATGCTGAATGAAGTAAGTCAGAGAGAGAGAGACAAATACCCTGTGATTTTACTCACATGCAGAATCTAAAATCAAAACAAATGACTAAAGAAACAAAAAGCAGAAACAGACCCATAAATACAGAGAACAAACTAGTGGTTGCCTGAGGATACAGGAATGATCAAATTGGGTGAGAGGCAGTGAGAGGTAGGTACAGATTTCCAATTATGGAAAGAATACGTCACGGGGATGAAAGTACCACACAGGGAATACAGCCCATGGTGTTGTAATAGTGCTGTGTGGTGACAGATGGCAGGATAGAGTTGTCCAATCACCATGTTGTGCATCTGAAACTAACGTAGCATTGTGTACCAACTATACTTCTATTAAAAAAAAATTATTAAGGGGCGCCTGGGTGGCTCAGTGTTAAGCGTCTGCCTTCGGCTCAGGTCATGATCCCAGAGTCCTGGGATCGAGCCCCGCATCGGGCACTCTGCTCTGCAGGAAGCCTGCTTCTCCTGCTACCATTCCCTCTGCTTGTGTTCCCTCTCTCACTGTGTTTCTCTCTGTCAAATAAATAAAATCTTTAAAAAAAAAATTATTAAAAGGAAGAGTGCAAACATGGAGTAGATACGCCTCATCAGTCTCAGCATGACCATTTTGGTTGCCTGCAGAAAAACCTTCGCACATAGAAGAGCCAGAAAGTACAAATGGCCCATGACAGGGAGAAATTTGTTGTGTTTGAGAAATGGAGAAGCCAGCAGGGCTAGAATACTGTGATCGAGGAAGAGTATTGGAGAGAGGTATCGGAGGGGAAGGAAGAGCCGGATCATGTAGAACCTTGGAAGGACACGTTAAAGGAACTTGTTTGTGTGTTGATTCTGTTTGATAATTGGCAGCCATTGGAGGATTTTTAAATTTCTCCCTTTTTTGTATAGGCTGAGCAACCAGAGGGAAGGTGGAGTTATTTCCTTGTGAGGGAGCAGACAGAGGAGAGATCAGTGAGTGAATCCATTTCCGCCGCACAAAATTTGAAGTGCTTCTCATGTATCTTCATGGAAAGGGCACGAGGGAGGGCAGTTCTCTGTGCAGTTTTGGGGCCCAGCGGGGATCTGAGAAAGACAAATTTAAGAACCACCAGTATGTAGACGACATTTGAGGTGTGAAACTACTTTAGATCATCCGGGAAGGAGTGTAGAGGGGGAGAGGGGGTCAGAGAATTAAATTGCGGGAGTGTTCTGACTACCGAGATCTGGGAAAGGAGGAGCAAAGGAATTTCTGGGGTGACATTTGCAGGAGGCACATAAGGAGATGTGTCCTCGCAGTGACAACTGAGCACAGATGTATCCCCCAAGAACTGAATAATGATCTGAATGATGCAAAGGAGAAATGCGGATGATGCATCACAAGTTTGGTTCAAACACAGACTAACTTTCTTCTGTAGTCATACCAGAACATAATAAAAAATGACAAGGAAGCCAGGTCCTTTTGAGGAGGGACCTCACAGCATATCAAGAGGTATATACTTTGAACTTGCCTTCAGCTTTCCCCAGAGGCAACTGAGGACCTTTTCCCCAAGTGACTCTTTACTCAAGAAGTGGAAATAACCCAGGTCTCCTTGGAGTTATTATTTCCTGGCTATAAAATTGATGTGTTGGGACACCTGCCACCGTGGTCTCCTGGGCAGGGTGGGAGGTTATAAAGACCAACTGATCGAATGCGTGTTGTTCCAAGTCTATCTCACAGCGGGTCTAGTGGGTCCGAATAATATGCTTGAGGTTCTTTCTTCACTCCCAGTGTGCCTAATGTGTGTTAACTATGTTTCTAGCTTCTGTAAACTTGATGCTTTAACATCTCCCTGCATGCATATATTAGACATACCTTGTCTGGGCAACCCTATAATACACCTGAGCCATCTTGCTTTGGCTTCCTGCCTCCCTTGTCACTCTGCTTCTCCCTGGGAGGAGTCTTCCTCCCAGAGGTAATTTTCCAGGAATAAACAAATCCAGAGTTCACATCCCCATTCACCTCCTTTATTAGGCTCTTACATTCCAGAACCACTACCTACCACGCCTAAACACCCTAGGTCACCAGAAGCCAAACAACTGGGGACAACTCTCCTGCCCCAGCACCTGCTATGATTATTAAAATGAGCGAATTCTAAATCTGCCTACCCTTCTTCACCCCCTCCTTCCGTTGGGAACCACAATAAAGACTCTTTCCCACAGTTCACCCCTCTCCCTCTGCCTCCTGTCGGACCCTGAGGCCTACCCTGGTAGCCTTCCCATTGCATGGCTGGCATTGAATGGCATGCTTCTTCCTCATGGGCTCTGTGAATAACAAACATTCGTTATAATGGCAGTCATCTCATGTTCTGTTGGCCCTACCACACCTAAATTATGAAGCCTATTAAAACATAATGGGGATAGACATACCTAATAAGTGACAAAAATCCCCATTTTGGTTCCCTGAATCATGAAATAAAGATCCCCAGGCTTCCTCACTCTCAGTTGATTGAAGAAAAAAATAATATCTCTGAGGGAATTTAAAATATAAAATCAAATGATTCAGAGGTTGAGATTTGACACATGCCCCTGTTTTGTTCCCATTTGGCAGATGCTAAGTCTAGGTAGGTCTTGGGGAATGAATGTAGATTATTACACACTTAAAAATATGCCAGATATAGCATACTTACTGGAACAATTACTATGGCCATTGGCACCTCTGATGTAGCTATTTGCCCAGCAAATATTTTCTTCTCTATCCCTATGAGTAAAGACCATCAGAAGCAGTTTGCCTCCACATAGTAGGACCATCGCTATATCTTTGTTGTCCTGTCTCAAGGCTGTGCCAATTCTACTTTACATCATACAAAGAAACCTTGATCATCTGGCATCTCACAGAATAGCAACTGATTCATTGCATTGATGACATTAGATGAATTGGATTTGGCAAGCAGGAAGGAATAAGCAGCCTAGACAGTGAGAGATTTTACCCCTAAAATTTCAGGGACTGCCACCTTGGTTAAGTTTCTAAGTGTCTGGTGATCTGGAGATTGAGAGGCAATTTACTGCATCTTGGACTACCCATTATGATAAAAGAGACACAATATTTAGTGTCTCTTCCCAAACTCTTTGGGTTTGGGAAGCAACAGATAACCGCGTTTGGCTGGGCTCATTTGAACTCTGGATAACCCTGGATAACCCACCAGATTTGAGATGGACCCAGAGCAAGAAAAGTCTCTTCAGCAGATCTAAGCTGACATACAAGCCACCTTGCCAACAGCAGTCCTAATATATTGAATATAGGCGTGACAAACGGAGATGTTGGATAGAAATTTTGGCAAACCCTAGTTTGAGGGTTTGAGGAATAAAGCTATGCCTTCTTCCCTTCTCCACTGAAAAGTAACCCAGTGCAGACCCTAAGGTTTGAGGAATAAAGCTATGCCTTCTTCCCTTCTCCACTGAAGAGTAACCCCTGACTTGCTACTAGGCCCAGTAGAGAAGTAGACAACTCATGCTACCCATCATAACCTAGGTGCCCTCTGATTATCTCAACCACAAAGTTGAATGCACATAGCAATAATTTATTTTGTGCACGTGGGATTGGGCTCAGGGGCAATTTTAGAAAGTGTGAATAAACTGCAAGACAGGTGACTCAGACTCACATGACCCACATGATACTTCAATTTTTTTCATTACCTTTTCTTTAATCCACACCTCTGACCTCATAGGGAGCATCCTATGACTGACTAGGAAGGAGAAAACTGTGGGTCTGATTTACAGACAGCTCTTACTGTAGCCAAAAGAAGACAGCTGCCACTTTGCAGCATCACTTGCTTTGCCTGGACGACAGTGGTGAGAAAATTCTCCCAAAGGGTGCAATTTGAGCAGTGCATTTGGTTATCTATTTCATACAGAAGGAGAGATAGCCAGAGATATGTATATATATTGGTTCATGAACGGTGGCTAATGGCCAAGAGAATGGGAAAGAAGAAAACTGAAAGATAAAGGACAGTGAGGTCTGGGGGAAATGATATGGATAAATCTCTGAGATTGGGCACAAATATGAAAGTACTTAGGTTCCACGTAAATGTCTGTGAGAAGCCATCCACTTCGGAGTCAGTAGGCAAGTGGTAAGATTCCCCATCCTGTGAGTCCTCAACCACAGGACTGCTTCCACAGGGTGGAAATAGAAGGTATGCATGAACTCAGAAACACAGACTCACTAAGTCTGATCTGGTTAACCCCCCAGTGCTGAGTAGCCAAAGGAGAATACCCCAGTGTGGTCACCGGGTGGCATTGTAATTATTTTGCACCTTTCGTATTGGGGTAGATTATTATTTGTGCACACAGGGTGGGCACGTATTCCATGTAATCATTTGCATTACTCTTCATAGAACTCCTTTAATCACTCCATATGTGGAATTACCAGATGCTTTATCTGTAGTTATGATATAATGCTCTACAGCAACCCCTCCAATCAGAGGGCATATTTCATACTGGAAGAAGTGTGGAATGAGTTTCTGCTCATAGAATTCACTTATCTTACCACATTTCCCATCACTCAGAAGTGGTCAGCTTGACAGAATTGTGGGATGGCCTGCTGAAGGGTTGGTTACTGTCAGCTGAGTGGCAACTCCTATAAAGCTGAGATGCTGTTTTTTGGACATGTGTATGACTTAAATCTACATCCAATATTTGTTACTGTCTCTCCTTGAGCCAGAAGGTGTAGGTCCAGGAACCAAGACATGAAGTGGGAGTGACCGGTCTCATTATAGCACTAAATAACCCACTGGAGAAATTTTTGCTTCATGTCCTCAAGACTTTTGACTCATTAGGTTGAAGTTTCTAGTGCTCAAGGGATCAATGTTTCCATTAGAGAACACATTCATGATTCCCTTTGAATATGGAGTCGAAACCGGACATTTTTGGCTCCTTGTGTCAATGAGCCAATAGAAGTATAAGGGAGTTCCTATCCTAATCAAGATGAATGATCTCAACTTTCAAGGGGAAACAGTGGGAGCAAGGATTATATGTGGACCTCAGCCCTAACAGGAGTAGGTTTGGATCACCCAGCAGGCAAAGAACTCTACCCATCTGATTTGCTGGCAAAGAGAAAGGGGACCGTGGAATGGGTGGTACAAGAAGGAAATTGTGTTATCAACTTAGTTTTCATATTCTGTTTTAGGTCCATTATTTGTCCTCTTTCCCCTCCATTTTACCTCATTACCTTATATGAAGTTATAACAAAATTGACACGTGAAAAATTTGCTAATGGGACTTTGTGTGTAGGGAACATGAACTCCTTACTCAGACAAAAGACAAGGGTGAATGTGAATGTCAAAAGACAAAAAAAGTAGTGTTAAAGATTGCTATAGATGTGTGTCTTCCCAAAATTTCTAAGCTGAAACCCTAATCCTCAGTGGGATGGAATGAGGATGTGGAGCCTTTGGGAAGTAATTAGGTTTAGATTAAATCATCAGGGTGGAGCCCGTACATTGGGATTAGTGCCCTCCTAAGAAGAGGAGAAGGAGCTCACTCTCTTAGCTGTGTGAGGATGTGGCAAGAAGGTGGTTATCTACAAGCCAGGAAACTGGCCCTCATCAGTCACCAGATCCGTCGGCACACTGACCTTAGATCTCTTAGCCTACAGAACTGTGAAATAAATGTCTGTTAAGCCACCCAGTCTATGGTATTTTTGTTAAAGCAGCTCAAACTGTCTGACTAAGACAGCCTATGCTGAATATCATTTTGTTCCTTCAGATCTAAACAACCCTTCTATATCTTGCTCTGTGTCCCAGGAGTCCTGAGTGGGCTGTAACGAACAATAGGCTTCCTTTCTGTCTTGCTTTAATTTGGGTCTGGCCAACAGAAGGCACTAGTAGGAGACTGAGGGTGGGAGATGATTAAGGTATTTATTCTCCCAGCAGTTCCCCATGGGTTGTCTGTGAATGGGTGATAATGGCTCCATGCTGTTGCTGCTTATGGCCTACAACACTATCTATTTAGAGTTCTCCTAAACCCTGTTTGTAAATATTCCCTATATGAACATCTTCTTAATTATCTAGTTTGAGTGTGCCATTCATTTCCTGGCAAGACCTTCAAGATACAAATAGGGAAGGTAAACTTTCTTCCACAATTAATTCCAAAAATTCTTATAAAAAGATGCTTCTATTCTAGGGTTCATGTTAATTAAGTAAAAATATTTTTAAATACTATGACATGTAAAATCACAGCTTTTTGGAATGGGAAAGAGTCTTATAGATTATTTAAATTACTGCCCTTATTTTATAGGTGAAGATGTTGAGGACCCAAGAGATAACTTTTTTCACTATTAGAAAGTGCCACAAATTCGTTTACATATCAGAAAGAAATCTCCCTCCTGTGGTTTTCAGATCATTGGCCCTGGTCCTGCCTTCTGGGACTACCAAGGAAGTATAACCCTCTTCCTTAGGAGATAGATACTTGAGGATATTTGAAGACAAAACTGACTCTCTTCAAGTGATATTTTCTAGGCTCAAGAACTTTCTATATCTCTTCTAAAACCTTAATTCACACCTGCTGACCACCATTACTAAATGTCCCTGGTCCAGCAATGAATGTCATTTGTCTGAGATGGCACTGTCCAACATGGTAGCCACTGGCCATATGTGACCATTAAATTTAAGCCACCGGCCACATGTGTGCATTAAAATTAAGTATAATTAAAAATCTAATTCCTCAGTTCTACTATCTACATTTCAAGTAGCTGAGTGGCTACCTACCATATTGGGTAGTGCAAATTTAGAACATTTCCATTACCATAGAAAAGTTCTATTAGATAGCACTAGTCTAAGGAAAGAGTTTGATGGGATGTGCAGGCCTCCAATCTTTATCATATCCCTTCTTAATGGAGCTAAGTCATCTCATTGGCCCAGGGGATCAATAAAAGCCTAAGTGGTTTTCATAGGAACTACCTTTAAGCCAGGGATTCCATTCATACTCCTTACACCTTTGCTCCATTATTATCATTTTTACCTCAATTACAGGAATTTACAGGAATTTGTTGATTTTTGTTCTGTTTATTTAGGCCCTGCATTTCAATTTGTTAAGGTAATTTAATTTAGACTCTGACATCTGGAATATTGTTTCTCTTTCCCAGTTTTATGTCATGCATGGGCTTCATTAGCATGTCCTCAGTGCTTTCTTGAAAGTCATTATGCAAAATCCTTAACTGGGCAATTCTCTTAGAAAGATATGTCACTTGTTTAGGTCTGAGAGCACCTATTATAATTGGCATAACTCGTCACTCTACTGCCACTCCTGACCCTCACTCTCTCTAGCCTCTAGTAGAAATTGTTGGTGGATTTCATGCTTACTCCTACTGAGCCCAGATGCACCTTCAGAATTCTTCTCCACAAAAGACTTTGGGCAGCTACAGTCAACAATCAGACATGATTTTCCAGGTGAAATCTCTAGCTTTCCTTCCAAATAGATACATAATTTTTGACAACTACTGTGGATATAATGCCTAGTTATAAGTTTACCTCCGTGAACAATCGTACAAACAACATACCATTGTTTTATCCATAATGTGATGATCAGAGAATGGGGCAGATGTTTTGCTTAAATCCAGAAATACCACTAAAGCTGAAGAAGAGATCAACTAGAGTCTGACAGATCTGAGTGTGAATGCAAGATCTGCCTCTTACAAGTTGAATGACCTTGAGAAAAATTCCGTGATCTCTCTGAGACTCAGTTTCTTGGAGTGTAAAATGGTGATGATAATACCTACATCGTTGGCTTATTGGGAAGATTAAATATTTATATACGTACAAAGATCAATCCTAGAAATTTTGTAAGCTATTCAAACAAACTAGTATTGTTTGGGTAAATGATTATTCTGGCGTCAGGCTGGATTCACAAAAGTAAATTAGATTAAAAGTCTCATCAAATAATCTCTTTTTCTCCTTTTCATAAGAAGACTTAACAATAATATCTACCATGTAGGGAGCACTTACTGTGTTTCAGACTCTACCTAGTGTACATATAATATATAACATATATATTATATATACCATATGAACATATAGTACAGTATATATACTATATTATATACTATGTATTTATATACATAGTATATAATTTATTATTTGATGATACTTTTTTTTGATGATACCTTTAAAATATCATTTACTCCTGTGAATCCACCCTGCCTCAGAATGATCATTGACCTTTTCCAAATATTATTAGTTAGTTGAAATGTTTTATAATATTTCAAGAGAACAGTCGTTCTTCTCCTTCTCCTTCTTCTTCTCATTCTTCTTCTTTTACCTTATACCTGATTCCAAGATGCCCTTTTTGCCCCTGAAAACCTAGATATTTCTCTCTGAGATCAAGCTACAGGTTTATGGCAATGTGTTCTGAGTTCCAAATGAGACATTGGGACACTAAGAACACATCTCTGATATCAGCAATGGGTGTGGAACAGGTAAGTATTCCTGGGCACCAGCAGTTTACTTGCTGATGTATTTTCATACAGGATAACAACTCCATGGGCCATCTCCCCTATCCTTGCTACATAGATGTTCTGCTACTGAGTGGCTCCCTTGGAGGTGGAAGTAAAAGGAATAGCTCTGGACCAAGGGTCCTTGATCACTTATAAAAATCACTTGTACGTTAGAGGCTTTCTTTTTTTTCCCCCCACATTAGAGGATTCTCTCAACATGTACTTATTGAGTTCCTTATATGTGTGAGAGTCTATGACAGATGATAGGGCCCTGTGTGGGCCAAATATGGTTGCTGGCCTCGTAAGAATCAGTCTATTGGGGTAAGTAGACATTAAACCAACAGCATCATAAATATATAATTACAAACTATGGAGCGTGCGCAGAGGGAAAAGTATAGTGTGTTATAATAATGGGAAAGTTAAAAGGAGTTCTCATTCAAACTGAGCAAGTTCCATATGGGCTAACTTTTGAAAGATTCATGAGAATTAACACACAAATAGAGGTGAAGATGTGGTCAAGAGAGGGGGCACAGTCCAGGCAGAGACATGTAAAGGCCCTAAGGTGGGAAGGAGCAGAGCATTTGAGTGGAACTGAAGTAAAGGTGGCAAAAGGATATTTAAGGGCAGTAGTAATGGTGATATGTGTGTTGATGATTAATTTTTTATAGCTGACTAGTATGAAAAAGAGCCCTGGAGATAAAGATAAAGGTTGGTGATAGCAACAAAGTGAGTTCCTGTGTTTTTGAGCCTCATAGTAGAACTACTGCACTCTGCACCTTGCACCATGAGGCTGCTACCTTTTTTGTTTTGTTTTTGTTGTTGTTTTATCTATTTTCTGGGGTCACATCTTGATGGCCCTCTGGAGACATTTTTATTTTTTATTTTATTTATAATTTTATAATTTGATTTTTATTGTTGATGCTTTTCTTAAAATTGCAATTATATCACTGTCCAATTTCTTTTTTTTTTTAAGATTTTATTTTTAAGCAATCTACACCAAACTTGGGGCTCAAATTCATGACTCCAAGATCAAGAGTTGCATGCTCTTCTGATTGAGCCAGCCAGGTCCCCAGATTTCTTTCTCTCTTTTTTTTAAGATTACTTTTTGGGGAAAAGGATATATTAAGATATTATTGACACACACACACACACAACACACACACCAAAACATGCACAAGTTGTATACTTAAAATGTACAATTTGAAAACTTTTTGATATATGTATATATCAATGAAACCATCACTACAATTAAGATAAAAAACGTATCCATCATCCCATGACTCTTTGAGTTTCTTGTTTCTGGACATCCTTCCTCCACCCCATATCCTCCCCTGCATCCAGTCTCAAGGCAATCAGCTGTCATTACAGATTAGTTTGCATTTCTAGAAACTGCACATAACTGGACTTATACAGTATTTACTCTTTCTTTGTTTGGCTTCTTATACTCAGTGTAAGTATATTAAGATTCATCCATGTGGTTGCGTGTTTCTTTGGTTCATTCCTTTTTATTGCTCGGTAGTATTTTGTTGCGTGGTTATATCACAATTTGTTTATCCATTCATCTGTCAGGGGACTTTTGGGTTGTTTTGCATTTGTGACCATAACAGATAAAGCTCCTATGGAATTCATGTGCTTGTCTTTGTATGGATATATGCTTTTATTTCTCTTGAGTAAACCTCTTGGTCTAAAATGGCTAGACCATATAATGGATGCATGTTGAACGTTTTAAGATGCTGACAGACCCTTTTCCAAAGTGGTTGTCCTGTTTTACGTTATCACCAGCAGCATATAAGTTTTTCAGTTTCTTCACATCCTCGTCAACACTTGGCAATGGTCAGTCCTTTTGTAGACATTCCAGTTAGTGTGTAAATGTATCTCACTGTAGTTTTAATTTGCATTTCCCTAATGACTGACAGATGATGTTGAGCACCTTTTCATGTGTTTATATGCCATATCTTCTTTGGTGATATATCTGTTCAAATATTTCCCCCCAAACAAAAAACAAATATTTTTTATTAGGTTGTTATCTTGAGTTTTGAGAAGACTTTATGTATTGTAGATACTCTTCTGTAAAGTTTATAGTTTGTCTTTTCATTCTCTTAACAGCATCTTTCTAAGATGGAAATTCTTAATTTTGATGAAGTCCAATTAATCAAGTTTTTCCTCTGTGGATGCTGCTTTTGATAACATATCTAGGATATATTGCCTAACGTTGAAAGTTTTATAGTTTAAGGTTTTACATTTTGGCCTGTGGTCCATTGTGAGTTGATTTTTGTGTGAGGTATAAAGTATGAATTGAAGTTATTTTTTCTTCACTACCTATGGATAGCCAATTGTTCTAGCACTATTTGTTGAAAAGACTGTTCTTTCTCAAATGAATTGATTTTGCACATTTGTTGAAAATCAATTGTCCAAGTAAGTATGGGTCTATTCCTAGACTGTCTATTCTGTTTTATTGATCTATTTATCTATCTTTATGCCAATACTGCACAGTCTTGATTGCTATGGGTTACCAGAAAAGTCTTAAAATCAAGGAGTATGAACACTGAAAAATCAGTGAAAGTTCAGGAGTTAAAGCCCTTCTCTGGTTTCAAATCAGGTACTTAAATGGTCCTTTTCCATCACTCAGCACAAATAGTCCCCAAATTTCTTTAAAGTTTGATTTTGTTCTTTATTTCAAGATAAAGTGCTGTGAACAGTGAGAACCTATTTTCCCTGACCCTGATGAGTTCACATTAAGCCTTTGGAGGAGCCATGTGGCCCAAAACAGTAAGCTACCAGCAGCCCTGGCAGAACTGATGTGGGCTTCTGGGGGGGAACATGGGAAGGATCTGCATATAAACGGGGTGTGAATGCAACTGTTTTTAAGTCTCTCTCTCTGGGAACTTAGGCTTTAGTAATTTATATCTTCACATTATAATATTACATCACTTTATAATGTTTAGCAAATTAAGGTAATGTAAGTTCTCCAACTTTGTTCTCTTTTAGAGTTGCTTTCAGTTATTCTAGGTCCTTTGCATTTCCATATGAATTTTATAATCAGCTTATCAATTTCTTAAAAAAGAGTTCTGTTGGTATTTCAATTAAGAATGTATAGAATCAGGGGCACCTGGGTGGCTCAGTGGTTAAGCCTCTGCCTTCGGCTCAGGTCATGATCTCAGGTTCCTGGGGTCGAACCCTGCATCAGGCTCTCTGCTCAGCAGGGAGCCTGCTTCCCCCTCTCTCTGCCTGCCTCTTTGCCTACTTGTGATCTCTCTCTCTCTCTCAAATAAATAAATAAAATCTGTAAAAAAATTTTTTTAAAAAACATTGTATGGAATCAGATCAATTTGGGGAAATTTTACAGCTTAAAAATATTTCATCTTTGCATCCATGAAGACAATGTAGCTCTAAATGTAACTAATGTGTCTTAATAATGTTTGGTGGTTTTCAGTGTGTAAGTTTTGCACATATTTTTTAGATTTATCCCTAAGTATTTCACATTTTTATGGAGTTATTATAGTACTTTTTAAAATTTTAGTTTCTAATTGTTCATTGCCAATTTATACAAAGACAATTGATTATTATACATCTTTATACTGCCACCTCACTAAACTCATTGATTCTACTTTTTGTAGTTTCCATGGAGTTTCCTACGTGGATGGTCATGCCACTTGCAAATAGACACAGTTTTAGTTCTTCATTTCCAATCTATATGCCTTCCTATTGTCCCTTCCCTTGCCTCATTAAACTTGATCTCCAGTACAATGTTGAACATCTGTAAAAGCAGGCGTCCTCCTCGTCTTCTTCCTGATCTGAGGGGGAAAGTATTTAGTTTTTCACTATTAAATATGATGTTAGTTGTAGATATTTAATAGAAGCTCTTTGTCAAGTTTCCTTCTATTCCTAGCTTGTGGAAAGTTGTTGTTGTTGTTGTTGTTTTAATTAGGAATGGATATTGGATTTTGTCAAATGCTTTTTTACAACTAGGAAATGATATGGATGTTCTATAAATATGGTGAATTGCAATGATTGTTTTTGCCTTCTTAAATCAAACTTGTATTATTATATTAGACCAAGTCTACTTGGTCTTGATATAGTACCC
>JAQQSY010000982.1:0-14709 GCA_028646535.1 Procyon lotor | reverse complement strand
TTGCCTTGTGGATGAGACTGTCAAATAGTATAGCCACCCTGAAAATGTTGTTCAGGTCCTAAATCTATCAAACATGTAACTACTATAAAACCCAGTAGTTGTACTGTATGCATTATCTGCCCCCCCAATCAAATTTCTGTTAACACAAAAGCTGATACAGAAGTGTTCATAGTGATGATGTTTTAGAATATAAGTGAGGTCCGGAGCTGACGACCAAGAAAGAATTCTTAAGACCTCTCTGGTGCAAAAAGGTGATTTTATTAAAGCATGAGGACAGGACCCATGGGCAGAAAGAGTCACTGCACAGGGTCTGTGAGGGGTGGCCGATTATATACTAAGGGGTTGGGGGAGTAAGGAAAAGGGAGGTTTCAAAAGAAGTTTCATATGCTAAAGAAAACCTACAAGACACCAGAAGCCTTGCCATTGTCAGGTTAAGGTTATTTTTCCCCTCTAACGAGGTATTAACATGAAGATAGTTGGGAGACCCCTGGAAGAATGTCACACATGTCCCACCCAGGGGTGGGGGGCAGTTGCAGGGTGTCAGCTTCTGCTTTGTCCTCAGCTAGCCTTCTTTTCCCTCAAAAATAGCATTTTTATTTGTAACAGTCCCAAACTGAGATCAGGTCAGATTTCCTTGAACAGTTTGAATGGACAAACCAATTGTGTGATACACACATACTGTGGAACACTACTCAGCATTAAAAAGGGATGAATGATGATGAATGGGGGGATCTTCAGGGAATGATCCTGACTGATCAAAGTTGATCCCAAGGGTTTGGTACAATAGGTTTCCACTTCCATAGCTGTTTTGAAATGGTGACATTTTAAAAATGGAGGCCAGATTGCCAGGAGTTAGGCACTCGGGTGAGAGGAAGGGGGATGTAGATTTAATGGGCAACAGGAGGGATCCTTGCAGTGTTAGAACTATTCAGTACTTTGTGGTGGTATGTGATACCTGAACCTTCTATAGAACTTGAATACACACACACGGATACAAGTAGAACTAAGGAAATCTGAGCCAAGTGTACAAGATTTTTCTCCCTGATATTTCTTACAACCACAAGTGAATACGGTTATCTCAAAATAAATTTCAATAAAAAGAAAGACCAGTCAAAACTAACAGTTAAGGCCCCATCTAAATGGGAATTCAGAGACTGAGGAAATAGGTAATTAAGTAGAATGTCTTTGATAAGGATCAGACCAAGTTATGATCTTACAGGTCATTATAGCAATTTTATAACTGAGGGGAGATTTAATTGGCATCCAGTTTAAAACCCTGGCCCGAGAGTGATGCACTCCAGGAATTTTTAAAAATTTTCAGTCCTGCCTCTCAATTGGTTGCTTATGATGATATGATTCAGATCTCCGACTAGTCAAACCAAAAATGCTTATATGAGCCATCAGGTCACCCTACAAGAACATAAACCATTTACTTAGATTTATATACACAAGCACAAAAGGATTAGAAAAATTTTCCTTCTGTTATTTTTCTTATAAGGGGCGTGCAAAAGCTTTCATGTTGAAATTTCTGACTATAATTTTGTGCTGCAGTCTCTCTCTGACCATTGAGAGAGCAGACTCCATTCTTCCCTGGTGAAATTCATCTGACATATTTTTAGTAGGTACGTACAGAGCATCTACAACCATGGGCCTCTTCTGGGCTAGATTGACCTTGACCTTCCCTCCCCCACCCCCACAAATGGCCACATGCCTAGACCCAGCAAGGGAGCTGTTAAAGTGTTGTGATTTTGCTTCGGGGTAAATGCCTGAATAAAGACATTTCTTAAGTCACGAAGAAAGCCTCCTCCTCTCCCACAAGGAGCACATAATGGAAACGTGGCTGGTTCCGTGTAACAGATGTGTTGAGTGGAGCAGTGTTACTAGTAGCAGTTTACGTTTAGTTCTCACTGGGTGCCAGCCGCTATGCTAAGCATGTAGGTCATCTCATTTATTCTCACCTATCAGGAACCATTCCTATTCTTATTTTAGAGGTAAGGGAACTGACTTGTAAAAGCAGAGTGTTAATTGCATGGCCTAACGGCTAGGAAACGGCACAACTATAATTCAAACCAACAGTCTAACCCCAGAACCTGCATGTTTGACCAGCACGATGCACTATCTATAGGCTTTCCAAGGGAGCTTCTCAACCCTGTTTTTCTAAAAACGCTTTATTTGGAACAAGTTCTAAATTTCAGTATCATTTTAATAAAGTCTAAATGATACAGAGAGTACTTACTTACTGAACACGGGCTCAGGTATGCCTCCTCTCTTAACATTAAAGATTGATTTAAAATCTCCCCCCAATGTTGCATTGCCATGGATTTGACTGCCCTTGACACAGGTTGGATTCATCCTTAGAAAACCTACCTAGCAGATAGTAGTATTTGTACAAGCTGGACGAAGTTTCAGGATTAAAAAGTTTTTCCTGTGCTCATTGATTCTAATTGAACAATTCAGTTCAACAAATACCTCCTGAATTTAGATTCTCTGTAAAGCACAAAGCATTGGAAAGATTGGGGTCAACCGGAGCTCACGTTCTAGAGGAAGGAAAAGACAGCAGTCAACACCTAAGTGTGTATCCAGAGGAGAGCTGGGGTTACAGGCTGAACGTGTGCGTGCTATTTTAGATAGGGTGCTCACGGAAGGTTGCCCTGATAAAGTCACTTTTAGCTCAGACCAAAAGAGTTTGAACAAGTCCTGAAACTATCTGGGAGGAGAACATTCCCAGGAGAGGAAAGAGCCAGTGCAAAGCCCTCCAAGGGGGATTGTGCCGGTTTGAGGAACCACAAGGAGGGTCATGTGGCTTGGGCTGAGTGCACAAGAAGGAAAGCAGATGGTCAGAGAGAAATGGGGACTTGCCAATCAGGTAAGGCCTTGGGTCACTGTAAGAACATCTGTGTTTACTCCAAGTACAGGAGACACTGGTGGGCATGAAATAGAAGATCATGGATCCAATTTATCTAGGAGAGAATCAGTCTGGCTATTGAGTGACATAAATACTGTAGGAGACAGGCAGTAGCTGAATCAACCAGTCCAGTTAGTGTGTCATCACAATAGCCCCTGCAAGTCATATAGGTGGCCATGAAATTTAGAAGGCAAGGTCAAGTTCTCAAGTCTATTCTGAAGTGATTTGACAGCACTGGCCAGCGGATCTAATGTAAGATGTCAAAAACAGAGTGGTGTTAAGGATAATCAAAGGATTAGGGCCCTGAACCACAAGAAGATTTAATTACTATATTCAGTAAATACTTTTTGGTGAGTTGACATGAATTATAAAAAGTGGTGTCTAAGGCCTGGAAGCAAAATAAAGGTTGGCCAACCAAATGTGCGGCTAGAGAGTGGTCCAGACTTGCCCCTCGCCTGAGCATATATGTGAGTTGTGAGCTGGGGTGGAATATAGCTAACAGCACAGAGAAGGCCACTCAGCAGAGCAGGTGCCTAGTCAGCAAAATTTGTCATCTGTCAGGCAACCTCCACCACTACAGGTGGATATGTATTAACGTCTGGTCTACTCTCCCTGCCAATTATCTAAACTCACCTGAATAACATCTGTTGGCTCAGATTCCATTACCGCCTTGGCGAACTAATATTGGAGAGCCAGCTTGTACCCGGTGGTATTCTTGGCACCAGAGAGAACTGAGGAAGAACCAGACCACGATCTTCCCCTGAAGAGTTTATGTTGGGGTGACAAGTACTCCTTAACTGTGAAACTCAGTCATTGGCTCAATCATCTAACAAATATTTATTGAGCATCTACTGCATACCAGACACATAACCTGGCATTGAAACTGAACGGTTTCCTAACCGTAAAGTGATACGGCAGACAAAAATCTCTGAATTTATGGGGAGAGAGGCGATGAAAAACAAGCAGGATACAGAACATGTTCAGGAATGTGAAAGTACTGGGGAGAAATGGGCTAAGGAAGGACATACAGAAAGAAGGCACGAGCTGTAATTTTAGACACATTGTGTCACAGACACGCAGCCTGTCATTTGCTGTGATTCTATTTTGAAAATCCTAAATGTGGTTCAAATATGGAGGGTCTTCCTCACTTCGAGTTAAATCGTTCCCCTTAAGAAAAGGTTAACAGTGAATGTTAATTCTCAGCTCTCCAGATTTCTGCCTTAAATAGGAACGTTCTTTTTATATTAAAACATCAGGACAGTAGCCTTTGAAAAAGATGTGCAATCTAATTAAAATGGAGAGATTAGCTGCCCTCAGAATATTTGCAAAGCCTAGAAAGGTAATTTAGTGAAATGTATACAATTTTATCTGGCTTTAATTATTAATGACATAATTTATAATGTGTGCCTATTTCCTTCATTTACCTGCAATGGCCAAACAGTGAACCTGTTTACAAACAGGCAGTGTTTTCAGACCACAGTGTCGAATAAGTTAGGGAAAGAAAGACCCATTGATGAGCACAAAATAGGGATTTCACTCCTACCTGTGAAATGTTACCTTTTCACTGGGGTAGGAATGAGTTCCGGATTTGGAGACTCTCTAGTTGAAGAGATGTGAGAAGTCTAAGCTGTATCGAGCAAAGACTCCAGGGTGAGCTGGCTAGTCACCATTGTCTGATCATTTGCGATCTGTGGGTATCGGGGGTGTCTTGATAACTCTAGCAGTAGCTGTATATAGTTACTATATGCTTGTTAGTAGCAAGTGATTTATTTAGAGGATGATGAAACACCATTTGAAATTTGCTATGCCACAAAATTTTTAAATGTTCCTGCTTATTCCACTTCTCCCCTCCTTTTAGGCACATGACACAATTAGGTTTTCCCAGCGCCTTTGAGGGCAGGCATGGACAGAGGTCTTGCTTTGACCAGTGAAGTGGAAATGGAAATGATAGGGGTCATTTCCAGTGGGAGACTTTAAAAGCCTGTGTCTTAGGGACTGTGTTTCCTTTTTTCCATATTGACCATCATAAAATTGTGAGGCAAGATGCACCGGCTGGACTCCCACAGTGACTAGAAAGAGCTGAGACCCTGCAGACCCACATTGGTCATGTAGTATGAGTGACATTAAAAGGCATGTTCTGTTAAGCCACGGACATATGGAGGGATTGCTGTCATTGCAACATAAACCAGCATTTCCCCCATGATACGGAATCCTATTTGAAATGCTTCGAAAATAAGAGATGGTGGAGGACAAGAATGAGGAACCCATGCCTGGAGAGGAATCCTTTGGCTTAGATTATTTGAAAAGCATGTGTAAATGCTGCTGAATTAGTCTGTGGAAGGTGTAATAGTCCCATTGGCCTGTAGGCGTGTCCCTGTTCTTCTGGTTTTTCGTGATAGACTTCAGGCAACATACTGAACACTTCTGCGTCTTAATTTCCTCTTCTGTTGAGAGCAATTATGATGTTACAGCACCAAGTAGAAGGCCCCAGAATTGCATAAGAACTCAGAACGTGCTATTTGCCCTTCTTGTGTTGTTTTGTTTTCATAGCTAAGCAGTTCAACCTAATCATGAGATCATAAAGCCGGAGCACGATCTTGAGCTTGAAGAGGCTGTTAAGCTGCAGTCACAAGATGAGAAAACGTAAACAAGGGAATCAATTAACACCAAAACCCAAGAACTAGGTTTATTTGTCATCAGCAGTTACCTCCTCAACACCCTGCAAGGTAACCTGGTAGCTCAGAAAGTGAATAAGCAAAGAAACAAAATTGCCAAAGCTTGATTCAGGTTTGAGACCATGATGTTCACACTGATGGTTTGTGGCAAAGAGTGTCACCTCGATGAAACAGTCTTTACCTCCCTGGAAGCAGAGGCAAACATAAGGACCTTCTAACAGGTTTTTTCCATCATGCCTACTTCCTCTGAACTCCCTACCTCCACTCTGATCTGCCACCCAGAGGGTGTCTATCAGGATAGGGCAGATGTTGCTGTAGTAAAGCAAGACAGCCAACAACCTTTCAGTCTTAGTGGTTTAGGACAATGAAGGCATATTCTTCACTCCTATTCCCTGTCTGTTGTGGGTCGGCTGCAGGTCTGTCCCGCAGCATCTTCACTCTGGGACACAAACTAAGGGAACAGCTTCTATCTGAAACGTCACCCGTCTCGTGAGAGAAAGAAAGGACAACAAGGCAAACCACACACATGCTCTTTCCCTTCTACCCAGAAGTACCACGTCACCTCCAGTCACATTTTACTGGCCAGAGAAGGTCATATAGCTAAGCTTGGTGCGGGAAGGAAAATCTTTCCCAGAGAGGGGCACCAAGTATTCCTGGACAACCCAGACGACCCCAGAAGATGAGCTCCTTCATGTTTGGGGAGGGGTGGTCCCGTCCTTTCCCTCTGCCAGAATAGAAGATAAGTTTGAAAACCACGCTGAATCTCTGCCCTCACATTTAACAATAATTTCTTACTACATCATGAAAAGGCAGTCAAGAGAACAGAGGTAGGGGTTCTGCCGAGCCAGGGATAGAATTATGCTCTCCTCTGGGCCATCCCTCTCCTCTTCTCTCTAAGAGCACACTGCAGATAGCCAGTGGGTAGAACGGACTTGGTTAGGAAGGCTGGAGAAGAATGTAAGACAGACGAAAGGAAAGTCAGGCTATTGTTTTGTCTATTTGAAGTAAAAACACAGGTTAATTCATTCCAAATAGCTGTCAGTCATTATATTGTACAGAATTAAGGCTAAGTCTACCACGTGGGTCCTGGCTTTTCCTTGCTTGTGAACAAATGTGTCCATACACTAAAGTTACAGGCCCAACCCACCCCCCACATTATCGAAGTCACCCTCCACCTGAATTTGCTTCCCCTCGATGCCTTCATACCAATGCTTTGGTTTGAGGCCAACTCACAACATAGGGTGAAGAGGTTCGTGCTTGCATTTTTAACCCTAATGAGCATGAAAATGACATTTTTCATGCCTTTAAGCTGAGTAGGCACAAATGCAGTAAAAGAAGGGTATCTTTTTCAAAATGGCATTACCGATGCCTATATATAATTAAGTGGCAAGTTTTTAAACTGAAAATTATTAAAAATTGACTCATTCACTGGTTGGTTGCCTTCCTTGTGTCATGTTTTACTGTCCAAAAGATCTATAAGCAAAATAAGCCATGGAATTTCCCAGTGAAAATGTCTCGAGGGAGATGCAAGTCAGCAAGTTTGTCTTCAGCACATCCAAGGGATTTTCAGTATCCCGTGAACACAGTTGGGCTGAAGCCACTCAGTCGTGTGCCCTCAACTAAATTTTGGCTCTCCTCTCTCCTCATGACCCATCTGAATGTTACTTGTCCTCTTGGCTAAGTTAGAGAAGGTGTTGAAATTCTGCTTTTGCTCTATTAAGGTGTTTCAGGCTGCGAACCCTTGGATCTTCCTGTCCTCTCTGGGCCGGACAGTCATCATCTAAGTCTGCACTTAATGACTGAACGATAACCCATTGTGAAATGTTCCTGCCAAGGGCGTGTGAGAGGACTATTTTGTCCCCGGTTCAAAAACATAGTTAATCTTGAACATGTGATGTAATACCGCGGCATCTCCTGTCTGGAAAAACATTGTTGCTAACAATGGGTGTGCTGAATTTATTTTTTACATGACCGCAATGCCATTATCACTGCTGGCAAATTTTCCTTCTTGTCTCAAAGGTCCCTTTGCGCTTGGTTTGTGTGAATCAGAATCCAAACAAGGTCCATTGCATTTGGTGGATTTCCCACATTTTCATGCCGGATGATTATTTTCTCTTAGTGTACATTGTATTTGTTTCTCTAGCTGCCTAATTTCCTGTAAGTAAGTTGTTAGAACTAGAGACTTTTGTGGATTCTGGTTCAATTTCATTTTTGGCAAGAATCCTTCAGGGGCAGGGCTGTGGGTTTCCTCTTGCAGTGTATCAGGATGTACATGATTTTTGGTTCTGCTTTGACTGATGCCAAGATTGATTGGGGGTATCACTGACAGAGATGGGTGGGTAGAGTTTGGATTACTAAACCCACTCCTCCCCAGTCTATGGTTCAACTTCGTGGGAAGAGCTTTGATGATGTCTCCAGGGGAAGCTCAGATTACAGTTGTTGATCAATAGCCAGTAAAGTTCCTAATTTCATGTAAGAAGCTCAGCTTCAATGATAATTTGTATTCCAAAGTAGACCCGAAGGGCTTGGGAAAGGAAGGTGAGAACATTAGTGCACAAGTTGTCATGTATCACAAGTGCTACAAAGTCATGGTAAGGCTGGAATTAACTCTAAAAGTAAATTGAAATCTGCAGAAAGAACAAGCCAAGACAAAATGAAATGGTATATTTTGAAAACTTCATGATACATTCAAGGTTACTGAACATGAGGATTTTATATGTCGATATGGGGAAATGGATGCTTGATGTTGTGCTCAGTTTGTATGAGATTTCTGGACTGAAGATCCTAAAAACAACTGGTTTAAGAAAGAAAAAAAAAAGTGATACCAGCAACATGCTTTGAGTAGACACTGCTTGACTAGCAAAATCAAATGGCCTTCAAAAATAATACCAACATTCCCTGAAGGTCAAATGTAAATCCTTTGGGGTTCCCATCCAGCTCAGTTTCATAGAGCTGAAATTTGGAGAAGCACAGTTCAACTGCCAAAAGAAACTGTAAATAAGGTCTAAATATATAACACACATGGAAGTTTCTCAACTTCGCACTATAGTGACATTTTGAGCTGGATGATTCTTTGTTGTGGGGGACGGTCCTGTACGTTACAGGATATTTAGCAACATCCCTGATGTCTCCCCACAAGATGCAAGGAGCTGCCCCAGATGTAACAATGAAAAAATGTCTCCAGCTTCTGCCAAATCTCCCCTGGGGACAAAAGATCACCCCCACTTGAGAACCATTCGTCTGTACCAACATTTATCAGAATTTCAAAATTTCTCTTTCCCAATTTTTCAGTTGATATCTTTTATTTTGGACGCCAGAAGATAACGTAGTGAAGTCTTTAAATGCTTTCGGCAGGAATGCCTTAGCAGACTCTGAACTCAGATTGTGAACAAATTCTAGATCCATCAAATACTAGTTCTGAAGTGTTGGGAGTCTAAATTTTCTGTCATAAAGTGGGTTTACTTCAAACTATGTCGTCCATTCGTGGAACTCAGTCTTCACAGTCACCCATATAGCAGGTTAATAATGCACAGCCCTGAGCCCTACTCCAATCGTACTGGGTGTGCTTGGGGAATGAGTGTTTTGAAACTGAGGTCCACCAACCTCAAGCACTGTATTCCCTGAACATCTTGGTCTGGAACTGCTGAGCTTTTGTGTAGGTGTGTGCAAGTGCACATGCACACATGTGCATACATGCTTTTTTTTTTCCTTTGTGGTAAAATGTACATAACATAGAAGTTACTGTTTGAACCGTTAAGTATGTATTTGTGGTATTAGTACATTCACATTGTTCGACATCCATCCCCATCATCCATCTCCAGAACTTTTTCATCTTTTTTTTTAAGATTTTATTCATTTATTTGACAGAGAGAGAGAGATCACAAGTAGGCAGAAAGACAGGAAGAAGTAGGCTCCCTGCCAAGCAGAGAGCCCAATGCGGGGCTCCATCCCAGGACCCTGAGATCATGACCTGAGCTAAAGGCAGAGAGGCTTTAACCCACTGAGCCACCCAGGCGCCCCCTTTTTCATCTTTCAAAACTGGAACTGAATCCATTAAACACTAACTCCGCACCCCTACTACTCCCCTAGCCCTGGCAACAGCCATTCTACTTTGTCTCTGTGAATTCAACTGTTTTAGCTACCTTGTATAAGCAGAATCACACCATATTTGATTTTTGGCGATTGGCGTTCCACTTAGCAAAATGTCTTCGAGGTTCATCCATGTTGTAGCATGTGTCAGAATTTCTTTCCTTTTTAAAGTGAATAAGACTCCATTATGCACATAGGTCTTGTTTGTTTATCCATCCCCTGATGGATGAGGGGACATTTAGATTACTTTTACCTTTTGACTATTGTGAATAAAGCTGCTTTCCACACAGGCATACAAATACCTATTTGAGTCCCTGCTTTCACTTCTTTTGTGCTTATACCCAGAAGTGACATTTCTCGATCCTGTGGTAATTCTGTGTTTCATTTTTCTTTCTTTTTTTTTTTTTTTTTTGTGTGTGTGTGTGTGTTTCATTTTTCAAGGACTCTTCCTACCTCTTTCCACAGAGGCTGCACCGTTTTACATTCTCATCAACAATTTATAGGGGGCCCATTCTTTCCACATCCTCCACAGCACTTGTTTTCTGTTTGTTATTAATCATCTTCTTAATGAGTGGGAAGTAGCATCTCATGTAGTTGGATTTGAATTTCTAGTGATTTAATAACATCACACCATCTTTTCTTGTACTTAGTGCCCATTTGTGTATCTTCCTTGGAGAAACCTCTCTTCCCATCCTTTGTTATGTGTTTTGAGTCTTTCTCTACATAATTGGAAGAACATAGAATTTGAAGTCAGACAGCCTGGTCTCTGATCTTTTTTCTGTAGCTTTTTTAGCTTTGTGACATGGGGCACGGTTTTTACTTCTCTGAGCCACCATTTTCTCAACTGCTAAATGATAAAAGGAGAACAACAATAAAGTGGGGCTTTGAGAATAAAATAAGTAATATCCCTTTAAAATTGAGAGTCTGTTATTATTTCCCATAGGTTAAGGAGATTTTTTTGAACTGTTGTATCTACATATCAGGGGCCAGAAATTTTCAATAGCAAAACAAATGACAAAGATTAACCTACAGCATGTAGAAGTTACAAAAAGAAGCAGTTTAAGAGCTCATCTCAGTGTTCCCCTTGACAAACGAATGTTTGCTCTAGATCTTGTTAAAAAAAAAAAAATGCACAGGGGCACCTGGGTGGCTCAGTGGGTTAAAGCCTCTGCCTTCAGCTCAGGTCATGATCTCAGGGTCCTGGGATCGAGCCCCACATCGGCCTCTCTGCTCAGCGGGGAGTCTGCTTCTCCCTCTGACTTTCTCCCCTCTCATGTTCTCTATCTCTCTCTCTCTCTCTCAAATAAATAAATAAAATCTTAAAAAAAAAATGCACAGAATTATCAAGGCTTCCCCCCTCTCTCTCTGCCTGCCTCTCTGCCGACTCATGATCTCTCTCCTCTCTGTCAAATAAATAAATAAAATCTTAAAAAAAAATGCACAGAATTATCAAGACATGACCTTGAAACTTTTTTTTTTTTGATTAAAAGCCAAGGTGAACTAAAAATGAATTCTACTGGGTGTTCTAGAATATACAGTCACTGGAACATATATAAACTGCAGGTACATTCTTCAAGTGTTGGCCTTGTTACTGAGCTATAGCTTGGAAGCTGCTATTGGCCAGTTTGGGCCACATATCTATTGGCCACAATCTATTGGCCACATAGATTCCTTCAATATCTACCTTTGGATCCTATAGAACAACGCATCAGCAATAGATGTCAGTGATCGAGACAGACCATGCTAGGCTTGCAAAGCCTTAGCCCTTGAGAAGAGCTTTTTTTTTTTTCTTTTTTTTGACACTGCCTCTGTGTTGTCCCTTGGTTCTCTAGAAACACATGATCTTGAAACATGCCTCTATTCTCTGAGCTGCTTTTTTCTGAGGCTTCTATTCAGTCAGACCCCGTCATCTCACGAAATACCCATGGGCCTCAATCCCAGTGTGTGTCCAAGAGCCTCAGGTACCTGTCAAGCAGTGTGCAGAATATGACGTGAAGCCACAGGCGTAACCTCCCATAACAGTGGGCAGAACATGGACAAGAAGAGCAAGGCAAGGCAGAAGTAAATTAACATTTAATGAGTACCTAGTGTACAAGAACCAGAAATTATTAACACGGGAATGTACATGAACTTGAGCAATTCCCCAGCCTGCCAGAGTAAATTTTGAAATTGCCCATCCAGTTTTTCTCCTCCTTTCTTCTAAAGAATATGAACTGTTTTCTAGGAGAGAGGCCAAGTGAATCTACATAATAAAGGACTGAGAAAGAGAAGATGAGGGGTGAGAGAGAAGAGGAAAAATAAGTCACAGGCAAGGACTGGAGAATTTTTCTCCAGGAAATGCTGAGAAGTCCCTTAGGAGTTTGCAGACTGTGAGCAAAGTGGCAGGAAGGGGAAGAGGATTTTGATAAGTGTTGCTCAAATATTTGGGCTCTCTTTAATGGAAATTTTAAAACTTCTTTTTGGCAGTTGAACCATGCTTCTTCTAGTTTGATTCCATGAGACCGAGCTATGTGGGAACTTCAGATGCATTAAGACTATACCAATATGTATTACCTGCTTTCCACACACAAAGTCAGTATTGGATGGGCATATTAGTTTAGTAGGACATGGTGGGGCCTGTGGACTCAGCGAGAGTTAAATCTGGTTCAACTACCTATTTACTGGGTCAGTAACTTAACCCGTCTGTGTGTCCATTTTATCATCCACAAAATAAGATTAACAAGTTAGCTTATAAATTTTCTATGAGGACAAGAGGAAAAACTGCATGGCATATAATTGTTCTATAAATGCTGTTAATAGTATCCTTACACATGATAAAATTGGAGATATCACATGCCTTGCTGAAAGTCACATAACCAGATAAAATACGGGATGCCCCATTAACAGAATTTCAAATAAATAACAGATTTTTAGGATGAGTATGTCCCAAATATCACATGGGATATACTTACACCAAAAAATGATTTCTCTGTTATCCAAAATTCCATTTCACTGGGGTGTGATATATTTTTATTTCCCAAATCTGGCACCTTTAACCATGAGGAATGCTACTGTGATTCAAATCCGTGTTTTCCGACTGCCCATCTGTACTCTTCCACTCATTCTAGAGGAATAGGCAGAGCTTACGAGTAGATGGTCATGAACTACTTGGCACTCCCTCCCAAGGGAAATGACGTGGAGCATACTGAACACCTCCCAGGTGTCTGAGCCGTGTTAAATGTGGTGTCAGAATACTTGTAATCTATACAGCAACTCAACCAGATCAACGCTGTTATTCCCATTTTCCAGAAGGGAAAATTGTAAATCTAAGATACCAAATATCTGCCCAAGGATCCAACAGAGAGAAAATAACAGGGCCGAACTTCCCAGCTCAGACTCGTACTCTAGGCCATTACCTATCTTTTTTTATTTTACTTTTTTAAAATGTAAATATATATATATATATATATTTATATTTATATTTTAAAGATTTTATTTATTTATTTGACAGAGAGATCACACGTAGGCAGAGAGAAGGGGAAGCAGGCTCCCCGCTGAGCAGAGAGCCCGATTTGGGGCTCGATCCCCAGACCCTGAGATCCTGACCTGAGCCGAAGGCAGAGGCTTCTGCCTCAGTGGGTAACACTGAGCCACCCAGGTGCCCTGGCCATCACCTATCTTTTAGGATCATCATGGTAAGACATTTTTATCAGGAAGAATTTATGAAGCATAAAAAGATGGCCTGCTCCTTCCTAGGAATATCTAGGAGAGTGTCCTTTCTCTTTAAGTGCTCAGGTCCGTTCAGCAAAGTGAAGGATGGGCTGTCCTCCTGCTGGTTTAAACACATACACAACTAACGTCTTGATATCCCACTGCAAAAAATAATCCGGGTTGATGGTCCACACACCCTGCACTCCCTGGATGTCTGCCAGCACTGCACTTAGCGAGTCAGGAGAGGAGAGTTCCCGCTCTTTGATTCCTGGGGTTGACCAAGTTAGCCATGTGACCTGTGTGAAAATATGTGCAAAGTCACCAAAATGACACACACACAAAAGTGTGTTCACTGAGGCCCTGGCAGAGCCAAATGTACTTCCTGGGTTCTCCTGTATGTACTTGGAGATTCGAATCTTTGTGCTTGACGGAGTCTGAAAAATGACGTACCCAGGGGAAAGTCTCTTCTGATAAATATGAAACGAAGAAAAACTCCTGTAATATTGCTTTAAATTCTCCAAATGCCATTAGCAGTTGCAACTCCCCATTATCCACTCATTCTGTCGAGACAGGCAGTTTAAAAGAGGTCCTCGTTTCCTCAGCCCAAATGCGGATTGATACTGAAATGGGGACCTGGCCTTGTCCGTAAATGACAATGATCCCACTTCCAGCAGTAGAAGGAGAATTGTGATAGGCCTTTCCTTC
Organism: Procyon lotor; assembly: GCA_028646535.1. NCBI lineage: Eukaryota > Metazoa > Chordata > Mammalia > Carnivora > Procyonidae > Procyon > Procyon lotor. Next base: position 645 of record JAQQSY010000982.1, on the reverse strand, counting down.
ATTTGGCAATTTTTTTTTTTTTTTTTTTTTGGTCACCTGTGATAGAGTGGGGACCCTGCCAGCCACCAGGAAAACAAATTGTCTCGTGTCATTTGAGACCTTTATGGAGCATGTTGGATGCCTTTCCTCAAGAACTCGTGAATTTTTTTTTTTTTTTTTTTTTTTAAGAACTCGTGAATTATTTACTACAATTGGAGAAGCAAAAAGTAGCCGCGGGTATTGAACTATAAAAAGAAACATCAGGGAAGAAAATCCGAGATTGTTTCTGCCTCCCAACAGCAGAGCTCATACTTAGTCCCATCTATTAATGAAGAAAGCCACGTTGAGGTCACATGAACCGTTCCTACTTTAGTTTTCCACATGAGTGTTGGGAAAGCCTTGTTTTGCTTTGACAGATGAGGTTGCTACTTACCTTAACCAGCACCCGTCTCAGGGCAAGTGACAGAAACTGATCTCCAAAGCGACGCCAGCAAAAGAGGATTTTCATGCGTTATGAAATCAAATTGCTCAGAAAGTGAATGTGAGTGGGCCAAGGAGCTCAAGTGCTTCAGAAACACTCCTTTCTCCATTTCTTGGTTCTGACTGAATTTGAAAGCCCGAGGAACCCCTACTTTACATATTTCAGCTCAGCAGGGGAAAAACAAA
>JAQQSY010000981.1:0-14710 GCA_028646535.1 Procyon lotor | reverse complement strand
CATGGAGCACTGGGTGTGGTGCATGAACAATTAATCTTGTAACACTGAAAAAATAAACATCTTTGGGAGAAAAAAAGAAAGTACTGGAGAAAGTCTAAGCAACCTAGGAGTAAGCAAAACTTTCTAGAATATAAGAGGCATAAATTATTTTAAAAAATAAATAAATAAATTGGACTTCATCAAAATTAAAACCATCTATTCTTCAAAAGATTGCCAAGGAAATGAAAAGATAAGCCACAAGCTATGAAGAAATATTTGCAAAATATATATCTGAGAAGACCAGAATCCAGAATTTTTTTCAAATCTCTCACAGCTCAAATAAGAAAGCATACAACTTCCAGATCAATATAGAATAGGCAAAAGATTTTAACAGATACATCAACAAAGAACATATACAGATGGCAAAGAAACACATGAAAAAATGTTCTGTATCATTAATCATTAGAGAACAGAAAATTAAAACTACAATATGATACCACTACATAACGATTAGAATGGCTACCTTTTTTTTAAATTATTATGTTCAGTTAGCCACTGTGTAGTATGTAATTAGTTTTTGATGTAGTGTTCAATGATTCATTAAATTGTTAAATTAGTTAAATTAGTTAAAATACCCAGTGCTCATCACATAATGTGCCCTCCTGAATGCCCATCACCCTGTCACCCCTTTCCCACCCTTGTCCCCTCTGAAATCCCCAGATTGTTTCTTGGTGTCCATAGTCTCTCATGGTTCATCTCCTTCTCTGATTTCTCCCCCTTGGATCTCCCGCCCTTCCCCTATGGCCCTCCATGCTGTTGCTTATGTTCCACATATGAGTGAAACCATACGATAATTGTCTTTCTCTGCTTGACTTACTTCGCTTAACATAACCCCTTCTAGTTCCATCCATGCCAATGCCAATGGTGGGTACTCATTCATTTCTGATGGCTAAATAACATTCCATTGTGTATATGTATCTTATTTATCCATTCATCTGTTGAAGGGCATCTTGGTTCCTTCCACAGTTTGGCTATTGTGGACATTGCTGCTACGAACACTGGGGTGCATGAGCCCCTTCTTTTCACCACATCTGTACCTTTGGGGTAAATACCTAGTAGAGCAATACTAGGTATCTACCTAGTATTGTAAATAGAGTAAATACCTAGCAGAGTCATAGGGTAGCTCTAGTCTTAACATCTTGAGGAACCTCCATACTGTTTTCCAGAATGTCTGTACAAGTTTTCATTCCCATCAAAAAGAAGGTTCCCCTTCTCTATATCCTCACCAACATTTGTTGTTTCCTGTTTTGTTAATTTTTGTAGAATGGCTACCTTTTTTAAATGATAGTATCAGATGCTGGCAAGGATAAAGAGAAACTGGAACTCTTATACTTTGTCGTTATAAAAGCAAAATGAAACAACTGCTTTTTAAAAGTCTGCCAGTTTGGGGGCGCCTGAGTGGCAAAGTGGGTTAAAAAGCCTCTGCTTTAGGCTCAGGTCATGATCTCAGGGTCCTGGGATCGAGCCCCATATCGGGCTCTCTGCTCAGCGGGGAGCCTGCTTCCTCCTCTCTCTCTCTGCCTGCCTTTCTGCCTACTTGTAAGCTCTGTCAAACAAATAAATAAAAATCTTTAAAAAAAAAAAAAGTCTGCCAGTTTCTTATAAAATTAATCACACACTTATTGTATGACTAGAAATCCTGCTAGATATTTATCCAAGAGGAGTACAAACATGTCCAACAAAAAATCTGTATGCAAATGTTTAGAGCCACTTTATTCATAATTTCCCAAAACTGGACAACTCAAATGACAATTATCTGGTAAATAAACTGTGGTATTTTTACATAATGAAATAACATACTACTCATCAATCAAAACAAAGAACTACTGATAGATGAAGCATGCATAAATATCAAATGCAATACCTGCAGTGAAAGAAGACAAACTCAAAAGGCTATATACTGTATCATTTCATTCATATGATATTCTGGGAAAGGAAAAAACATAGTAACAAAACACATCAGTGGTTGCCAAGGTGCAGTGTGGAGTGAGGGCAGCTGACTATAACTGAGCAAGAAAACAACTTTTAAGAGTGACAGAAATGTTCTGTATGTTGATTGTGGTGGTGGTGGTTACATGACTGGAGTATTAAAATAAATAATGGGATCATATCCCATTGATTAAAATAGGAATGCAAAGTTCATTTTGATGAAAGAAAGAAAGGAGAAAAAGACAGAGACAGAGAGGAAGAAAGAAAGAAAGCAAGTTTTTACTTTTCATTGAATTCCAGCTAATAATTATAGAAGAAACAAAAGAACTAAAAAATCATGCACTGGCAACCATCTTATAATGGATTCAGGCAAAAATCAGCAAAAAAATACCATACCTAATGAAACTTTAATAAACAGAAGATTTACACAGATTCAAAATATCCAACAAAATGCTTGCTTATTAACTAATTATTAATAAGAATAAAATACTGACAAATAAACTGTAGAGTATAGAAACCAGGTTTCTATACACTAAATTATAATTACTAGACACTAAATTAACATTACTAGTAATGGCACAAATTGATAATATGTTATTTCCCGATATAAAGTACAGTGAAGAAAATAACATCACTTCTGTAACTTTCCTGCCCAAAAATGTATATTCTGAATCTAATATGGGAAGACATTAGACAAATCCAAACTGAGACATATACTACAAAATAACTGGCTTGTACACTTCTAAAATGTCTAGGTCAAGAATCAAAGAAAGGCTGAAGAGCTACTCCAGACTAAAGAAAAATAAAAAGACATGGCAATTAAATGACTAATCTTGAACTGGTTCCTCTACCAGAAGTTTTGTTTTTACTGGGTTTTGTTTTTTGTGGTTATAAAGTATTCTCTTATTGATATAAATTTTCTGATTTTGATATATAATATACATTGCATTATGGAAGAGCAGGAAACAGGTATTCCTGAGATATCTAGGAATAACAGCATCACATCTGCAGCATACTTTCAAGTAGAAAGAAATGATATAGATGATAGACGCAGACACACATACATTCATAAATGGATACACAGAATCCATAGACAGGTACATAGATAGAAGAGACAATGTGCTAAAATGTTAACAATTGGAGAATTAGAATGAAAGCTAAACAAGATTTCTTTGTACTATCCCTGCAACTTTTCCCAGTGTTCTAAAGTATTTCAAAATAAAAAGTTTAAAACCAAAAGCACTATTTTATCTCCTCTCTACTCTTTTTTAATCTTAAATTCCACAAAGATAAATGACCAGTTAGAAAAACTCACTGCTATATTTTTCTTTACATTTTCAAATTTAGTTTGAAATTTAAAAATTTAGTTTTTCAAATTTAAAAAAAGGCATAAAAGCTGCAACACTAGGAAAAATACTTCTATGAAGGCCACGAAGATTGACAACCCAGTTTTTTCATTTATATAATGGTTACAGACTCCTTCCTTTAACTTGGTCACAGTTCAGACTCGTAAATACATCTGGCTTTGCAAAATTCTCATAAAATCTATTTATTAAGGTTTCCCTTAAATAAAATGCACCCCTGAAGAAAGTCCTTTGACCTGACACAATGAAGCAATGGAATAAAAAATACTTTTCTGGTGGAATATTTGAAAACCCACAGTCATTTAGTGATACATATGTGCATGCTTGAACTAAAAGTATGAGCCTAGTTTGTTGAGGTTTGTGGGTATATAATTACCAGTATTAAATTATGTGTTCAACACTGACTTACTGCCATATTTATTATAGCTGTTAAAAATGCTGACTGTAACATGTGATATATTCTTATGATAATATGTGGCTCTTATCTAAAATAAAGCACTCTATTTTCTCTCTGCATGAGCCTTGTGAATGAGGTCTAATAAACTTCATAGACTTTTTAGTGGTGGGAGAATTTTGGAAGAAAAACTCTAGTACTGATTACCTCTAAAATTAACATAAGAACACGAGGATAAAATGTTTTTATTTAAAATCCACAGAAGCTGATTAAAGACAAAAAAAAAAAAATAGCTCTAACTATATAACCCAGAGTATGCTTTACTCTAAATAACTAGACATACCCATAACCCAACACAGTAACTCCAACCAAAAAGAAAAGAAATTGGGAAAGTTGAATTGTTTTGAATTTTATTTCATTTTCCTGTTGTTGTTTAGTTTAAGAATGTAGAACCTATTTAAGAGTGAACTATCTCATACAATAGGCAACAAATACAATAAATAAATAATGATTTCTTATGTTCACCACATCAGAAAGAAATGAACTGTGCTTGCTGAAGGTCCTCCTTTAAATACAGTCACAGTCTCCTGGACAAATGCTGGGTAGATCTTAGGGCTGGAAGAGTTGTGGATCATACTGAGCATTTCCTAATGCCAGTCAGGGCTGCATCAGGCCCTCTCCCATTGCAATCATCACACTGCCACAGCTAAAAAGCCCTTGATAAAGAAAAAGGCTAGGGCAGTTTGTTGGGAAGAGGGTTACCGTTTTCAAATACTCTATTTTTGTTTTAGTTGCCTAAGTAAACCTGTGAAAGAGCAGATCTATGCTCTTCATTCCATTAGGGTAAAAAGTTGTTAAAGACAAAAGAGGTAACAAGTCCTTGAGAAGGCATCAACAACCAACAGGTAGAACCACCCCTAGTGGTTTTGTAGAATGAGGAATTACACATTTTCACAATAAGAAGATGTGAGTCAACAGAATGTTCCTTAATGGCCAGAAAACACAATCTCTTCTATTTCCAGTCTAGCCAGAAGCAGGTATCTGTGAGTCCCCAGGCTATACTTCTTCATAAAGGAGGCTTTGCCATCCCATTACAAACTGAGTTTTCATTCATTTGAAAAATATGTCTACATTCTAACTACAAATCAAAAGAAATGTACAGTCATAACCAGGAGGTACAAAATGTGGCTTACACAAAATTTTTTAAAAATTTTAAACTAATGCCTTATCTCCCAGGATCCCTGTCAGACCATCACTCAATCAATGTTACTGGGCAATAATTGGCTTCTATCAACAAGGTTTTGTTTTGTTTTTTAAAGATTTTATTTATTTATTTGACAGAGAGAGATCACAAGTAGGCAGAGAGGTGAGGTGGGCAGAGAGAGAGAGGGGGAAGCAGGCTCCCTGCTGAGGAGAAAGCCCGATGTGGGGCTCGATCCCAGGACCCTGGGATCATGACCTGAGCCGAAGGCAGAGGCTTTAACCCACTGAGCCACCCAAGCGCCCCTATCAACGAGGTTTTAAATCAAATCCTGCTTTGAAGGCTGAGATTTAGGAGTACTGCCTAATCCATAAACTGATCCTTTCAAAAATCATGTGTTCTATTTAAAAACACAATCCAAACCACTGTTTCCAGTTTAACTGTATACAAAGATACTGTGTTAAGGAATAAGATGAAAATTATAGCTTTGAGCAAAGTAAGTAAAACAGTAATTAATTTTTGTAATCTGATTTTATTTGGTTTTCTGATAGCATCAGAATACTCTAATAAAAGTTCAATTGCTGGGGCGCCTGGGTGGCTCAGTGGGTTAAAGTCTCTGCCTTCAACTCAGGTCATGGTCTCAGGATCCTGGGATGGGGCCTGGCATCGGGATCTCTGTTCAGCAGGGAGCCTGCTTCCCCCTTCCTCTCTGTCTGCTTCTCTGCCTACTTGAGGTGGGTCTCTCTCTCTCTCTCTCTCCCTCGTCAAATAAATAAACAAAATCTTTAAAAAAAAAAAAAATTCAATTGCTGAAACAAGATAGGACCAGGGAGGGCAACAAACCATAAGAGGTTCTTAATCTCAGAAAACAAACTGAGGGTTGATGGGAGGTGGCGGGGAGATGGATAGGTTATGGACATTGGGGAGGGTATGTGCTATGGTGAGTGATGTGAATTGTGTTAAGACTGATGATTCACAAACCTGTACTCCTGAGGCAAATACTACATTATATGTTAATTTAAAAAAAGTTAAATTGCACAAAAATTACCAAAGGTTCTGTATTAGTTTTATTTCTCCATGGTATGAAGAGTGATGTGGCCCTTGAAACCTAGATGACACAGTTGTGTACCAACAGCCAATTTGGCCTATACACTGTTAGGTTCTTTTGAGCAGAAAATAACACTTAGGGAAGGAGAAGTGAGTTAACTACTCCACACAACTTCATTGGTTCTAACTAAACAAAGTTCAAACCAGATTCTACCCATATATAGATATTAATTACATAAGAAGACACAAGAATTCCTCCCACATGTTTGCAAACTTGATGAAGTCCCAGCTCTGTCCTTACAGCTATCTTGCATGAAAGGTTGATTCAGCCAAGACTTGCTAAATAAAGTCCATAGCAAAATAAAAATGAGGGATTCCTTCCCCAAAAATTATATTTCACAATGGGAACAAGAACATTAAACCAAGTGTGAATCCCTTCCAAGCATGGAGCCTTACATGAATACATAAGTTAGCTGGCCATGCAGCCAGTCATGCACTCAGCATGGACACAAGATTTCAGAGAAAAGATTCTCTTACTTTACAGTCAGGTCAGGAAATGAGAGAGTTTCCTAAATCAATGGCTACACAAATATTCATTTGAAATCACACCTGAAGTGCCCTCCCTAACTGTAAAATCCTCAAATCTCATGGGTTTATTATATCCTATCAAGATTAGGTATGGGAAATGTCTCCAAAACATTTAAGCCAACCCACAATACAAAAATACATTTTTAAAGACATTAAACTTTTTTTTGATAGAGCCAACTAGCCATGTCTTCTGTGTCTTTTTTTAAGTTAACATACAGTGTTATTTTAGTTTCAGGTGTACAATATAGCGATTCAACAATTCCATACATAACCTGGCCCTCATCATGACAAGTGCGCTCCTTAATCACCATCATCTATTTAACCCATTCCCCACCCATTGTCCTCCATAATTAAGAGTCCTTTTCTTGATTTGCTTCTCTCCCTCTTTTTCCCTATACTCATTTGTTTTGTTTCCTAAATTCCACATACAAATGAAATTATATGTCTTTCTTGGGCTGACTTACCTCACTTAGCATTATACTCTCTACCTCCATCCATGTTATTGCAAATGATAAGATTTCATTCTTTTCTTATGGCTGAATAATATTTGTGGTATATATGTGTATGTGGGTGAATATGTGTGTGTGTGTGCACGTGCGCATGTGCGTGACTATGCATGTGTGAAATATATATATATAGCTATATATATCTATGTAGATATATATAGATAGATATAGATACAGATAAAGATATAGATATATCACATCTTCTTTATCCATTCGTCAATCAATGGACACTCTGGCTGCTTGCATATCTTGGCTATTTTAAATAATGCTCCTATAAACACAGGACTACATGTATCCCTTTGAATTAGTGTTTTGTATTCTTTGGATAAATACCCAGTAAGAGACTGCTGGGTTGTAGCATAGCTATATTTTTAACTTCTTGAGAAACCTCCATACTGTTTTCCATAGTGGCTGTACCAGCTTGCATTCCCACCAAGAGTGCACAAAGATTCCTTTTTCTCCACATCCTTGTGGCCACCTGTTGCATCTTGTATTTATTTTAGCCATTCTGACAGGTGTGGGGTGATAGCTCATGGTAGCTTTGATTTGTACTTCCCTGATGGAAAGTGATGATGAGCATCTTTTCATGTGTTTGGTGATGCACGTCTTCTTTGAAGAAATATCTGTTCATGTATTCTGCCCATTTTTAATTGGATTATTTGGGGTTTGGGTGTTGAGTTGTATAGTTGTTTATATATTTTGGATATTAACCCTTTATTGGATATGTTATTTGCAAATATCTTCTCCCATTCCATAAGTTGCCTTTTAGTTTCATTGATTGTTTCCTTCGATGTGCAGAAGATTTTCATTTTGATGTAGTCCCAATAGTTTATTTTTGCTTTTGTTTCCCTTGCCTCAGGAGACACATTAAAAAAAAAAAAAAAACAATTGCTTCAGCTGATGTTGAAGCAGTTACTGCCTATGTTCTCTTGCACAATTTTTGTGGCTTCAGGTCTCACATGTGGATCTTTAATCAACTTTTGAATTTATTTTGTTGCATGATATAAGAAAGTGGTCCAGTTTCATTCTTTTGTATGTTTCTGTCCAGTTTTCCCAACATCATTTATTGAAGGGACTACCTTTTCTCCACTGGAAATTCTTTCCTGCTTTGTTGAAGATTAACTGACCATATAATTGAAGGTTTATTTCTGGATTTTTCTATTCTGTTCCATTGATCTATGTGTCTGTTTTTGTGCCAGTATTATACTGTTTTGATGATTATAGTTTTCTATTATAACTTGAAGTCTGGAATTGTGATGTCTCCAGCTTTGCTTTCTTTTTCAATTGCTTTGGCTATTTGGGGTCTTTTGTGGTTCCACGCAAAATTTACAATTGTTTGTTCTAGCTCTGTGAAAAATGCTATTAATATTTTGGTAGGGATTGCATTAAATGTATAGATTACTTTGGGTAGGATAGACATTTTAACAATATTTGTTCTTCCAATCCATGAGCATGGAATGTCTTTCCATTTCTTTGTGTCCTCTTCAATTTCTTTCATCAATGTTTTATAGTTTTCAGGGTACAGATCTTCTACCTCTTTGGTTAGGTTTATTCCTAGGTACCTTATTGTTTGGTACAATTATAAATGGGATTGTTTTCTTAACTTCACTTTCTGCTTCTTCAGTATTGGTGCAGAAAAATGCAACAGATTTCTGTACATTGATTTTGTATCCTGAGATTTTACTGAATCTGTTTATCAGTTAGAGCAGTTTTCTAAAGTCTTTGAGGTTTTCTATTTATATAGAGTATCATGTCATCTGCAAATAGTTTTACTTCTACCTTACCAATTTGGATGCCTTTTACTTTCTTTTTGTTGTCTGATTGCTAAGGCTGGGACTTCCAGTACTATGTTGAATAAAAGTGGCAAGAGCGGACATCTTTATCTTGTTACTGACCTTAGAGGGAAAAGCTCTCAGTTTTTCCTACATCTATTGCAATGATCTTATGGTTCATATCCTTTCTATTATTGGTGTGATGTATCAAGATTGATTTCTGAATACTGAACCACTCTTGTAACCCACAAATAAATCCCACTTGATTGTGGTGAATGATTTTTTTAATGCATTGTCAGATTCAGTTCACTAGTATTTTGTTAAAGATTTTTGTAGCTATGTTCATCAGAGATATTGGCCTATACTTCTCTTTTTTTGTAGTATATTTTATGGTTTTGTTATCAGGTAATGGCATAATAGAATGAATTTGATGGTTTTCCTTCCTTTTCTATTTTTTGGGATAGTTTGAGAAGAATGGGTATTAACTCTTCTTTAAATATTTGGTAGTATTTGCCTGTGAAGCTCTCTGGTCCCAGACTTTTGTGGGAGTTTTTTGATTACTGATGTAATCTCTTTGCTGGTTATGGGTCTATTCAAATTTTCTATTTCTTCTTATTTCAGTTTTGGTAGTTTACATGTTTCTAGGAATTTATCCATTCCTTCTAGGTTCTAGGAATTTATCCATTCCTTCCAATTTGTTAGTATATAGTTTTTCATAATTTTCTAATTGTTTTTATTTCTGTGGCATTGGTTGTTATTTCTCCTCTTTCATTTGTGATTTTATTTATTTGGGTTCTTTCTCTTTTTTTCTTAATAAGTCTGGCTACAGGGGCGCCTGGGTGGCTCAGTGGGTTAAAGCCTCTGCCTTCTGCTCAGGTCATGATCTCAGGCTCCTCGTATCGAGCCCCACATCGGGCTCTCTGCTCAGCGAGGAGTCAGCTTCCCCCTCTCTCTGTGCCTGCCTCTCTGCCTACTTGTGATCTCTCTCTCTCTGTCAAATAAATAAATAAAATCTTAAAAAAAAAAAAAAGTCTGGCTAGAGGTTTATCAATTTTATTGATTTTTCCAAAGAACCAGGTTCTGGTTTCATTGATGTGATTGCTTAGATTTTTTTTTTTCTTTTCTTTCTTTTTTTTTTTTTTTAGTTTCTATACAATTTCTTTCTGCTCTAGCCTTTATTATTTGCTTTCTTCTCCTGGTTTTAAGTTTTCTTTGTTGTTCTTTTTCTAGCCTTTAGGTGTAAGGTTAGGTTTTTCTATTTGATATTTTTCTTGCTTCTTGAAGTAGGCCTATATTGCTATAAACTTCTCTCTTAGAACAGTTTTTGCTACATCCCAAAGGTTTTGGATCATCCTGTTTTCATTTTTATTTGTTTCCATATACATTTTTATTGCTTCTTTCATTTCTTGGCTGACCCATTCATTCTTTAGTAGCTTGTAATTTAACCTCCATGTATTTGCGGTCTTTCCAGATTTTTTTCTTGTGGTTGACTTCTAGTTTCATATAGTTTTGTGGTCAGAAAAGATGAATGATATGACTTCAATCTTCTTCAATTTGTTGAGGCTTGTTTTGTGGGCTAATATGTGATCCCTTCTGGAGAACACTTTGTATGCACTTGAAAAATATGTGTATTCTCCTGTTTTAGTATGGAATGTTATGAATGTTATCTGTTAAGTCCATTTGGTCCAGTGTGTCACTCAAAGCCATTGTTTCCTTGTTTATTTTCTGTTTAATCTGTCCATTGATGTAAGTGTAGTATTAAAGTCCCCTATTATTATTGTATTATTATCAGTTAGTTCCCTTTTATTACTAACTGTTTTATATATTTGGGTGCTCCCATGTTGGGTGCATAAATATTTACAATTGTTAGATATTCTTGTTGGATTGTCTCCTTTACTATTATATAGCATCCTTCTTTGTCTCTTGTTACAGTATTTGTTTTAAAGTCTATTTTGTTCAATAGAAGTACTGCTACTCTGGCTTTCTTTTGACATCCATTTGCAAGATAAATGTTTCTTCATCCCTTCATTTTCAATCTGCAGGTGTCTTTAGGTCTAAAATGAGTCTCTTGTAAGCAACACAGAGATGGGTCTTGTTTTTTTATCCATTCTTTCACCTTATGTCTTGATTGGAGCATTCAGTCCATTAACATTAAAAATAATTATTGACAGATACATATTTATTGCCATTTAATTATTTGCTTTGTGCTTATTTCTAAAGATCTTCTGATCCTTTCTCGTTTTTCTCTCTTTCATGATTTGCTGAATTTCTTTTTATCTTTATTCTTTGCATATTTATTAGTGGTTTTTGATTTGTGGTTACCATTAGATTTGTATATAACCTCTTCTGCATATAGCAGTCTATATTAAGTTTATGGTCACTTAAGTTTGAACCCATTCTTAACTCTCTTCTACCCACATTAGGTATATGTCATTATATTTTATATCCTTTTGTTTTGTGAGTTCCTTGACTGATTTTTTATAGAAATATTCATTTTCACTGCTTTTGTGTTTCTACCTTTCTGCCACTTTCAGTCTCTCCTTTCCACTCAGAGTCCCCTTTAATATTTCTTGCAGGGCTGGTTTAGTGGTCATGAACTCCTTTTTCTTTTTTTTTTAAGATTTTATGTATTTATTGGGGGGGCAGAGGTAGACGGAGAGAGAACCTCAAGTAGACTCCATGCCAAGAGCCCAAAGTGGGGCTCAGTTTCACAACTCTGAGATCATGACCTGAGCTGAAACCAAGAGTCAGACACTTAATCAACTGAGCCACCCACTACCCTGGTCATGAACTCCTTTGGTTTTTATTTGTCTGGGAAACGCTTTTCCCTCTCCTTCTATTCTGAATGTTAGCCTTGCTGGATAGAGTATTCTTGACTGCAGGTTCTTCCCATTCAGCACTTTGAGCATATCATGCTACTTTCTCCTGGCTTGCAAAGTTTCTGTTGAAAAAAAATCTGCTAGTCTTAATGGGGTTTACTGCCTTCTTTCATCTTGATGCTTCTAAAATTTTTTCTTTATTTCTGTATTTTGCCCATTTAATTCCAATACATCTTGGTGTGGGTCTGCTTTTGTTGATTTTGAAAGGAGTTCTCTGTGCAACCTGCTAAATATATTTCCTCAACCATGTTAGGGAAGTTTTCAGCTATTTCTTGAAATAAATTTTTCTGCCCCCTTTCCTCTCTAATATGAAGGTTATTACATTTGATAGAATCACTGAGTTCCTTAACTCTATTCTCATTTTGCATAAAGCTTTTTTTCTCTCCTTTGTTCAGCTTGATTACTTCCATTACTCTGTCTTCTAGGTCACTAATTTGTTCCTCCGCTTCTTCCATCCTGCTTTCCATTCCATCAAGAGTGTTTCTCATTTCATTTATTACATCCTTTATCTCTGCTATGTTATTCCCTATCTCTGTGTTAAAGGTCTCATTCATGTCTTCCAACCTGTTCTCAAGTCCAGTGAGTATCCTTATGACATCACTTTAATTCTCTATCAGGCATGTTACTTATATCGGTTTTGCTTAGATCCCTAACTGTGCCTTGTCCTGTTCTTTCATTTGGGATAAATTTCTCTGTCTTCTGATTTTTGTCTAAGTTTCTATGCATATTTCTGTGTTTTTGGAAAGTCAGTCATTTCTCCTATTTTTGAGGGTCTTATGGCCTTATGAATAAGAAGTCCTATAGTGCCCTGCCATGTGGTATTCCCTGTTCCCCAGAACCTGGCACTTCTGGAAGTGTCTCCAATGTATACTGCATGTGCTGAGCTATTGTGTCCTGGCCACTTTATCCTTCAGGCAAGTTGTCTGCTCTCTGCCTATTCTGGGCAGTGTTTGGTCCCGGCCTGAATGTGGTGCATTTTAACTAGGTGTGTTCTGGTCTGTTTGTGAAATGAGACCTGTCGCCACTTTCACAAGAAACTTAATTCTATTGTCTGTAGGCCTATAGGCCTACTATACATTTTTAAAGTTAAGTCCTTTATATAATATTAAATCATTCTTTCTGAAGAGTCCATAAAATACTTTATAATTCCTTGGCATATGGATAAATCTTTCATAACTTTGAGAGAAATAAACAGGAATATGCCACAGAACAAAGGAATTAGATTATAATAAAACTCAGTATTTCCCAGGTATCATTTTAAAAGGAACCATGATGCAAAGAAACTAAAAAGCTGTGGGAACTCTTTCTACGTTTTAATCACCCTTTTAAAATGTGTATTTGGTTAGAAATTCAAAATAGAACCATTTAAAATTAGTAGTATTAAATACACAATGAGAATGGGGAAATATCACAAATGTCTTTTGGAGAAATAAACAATTTACAAATGAGCAGAAGAAGCATGTAAAGTGATTATATAGATGATGTTTCCATTCTGACCAAATGGCTTAACTGAGGTAAAAAGTGGTTGTCTGCAGATTAAAGAAAAACAGAAAAGTGAACTCTGTGTCTCTTGCTGTACAACATGATCCAGAGTACATATGACTCTACAGAGAGGAATTAACTTGATGTTGTTGCTTAACCAAATAATCCTTGCAGAGATGTCCCAAGGCCACACCACAGCTTCCCATTTTCCTGTTATGAGATTTTCTGATCTGTAAATTCTCCCCCAAATAATTTTGCCTGAGTTGACATTGCGTGAGCACTCATGTTTTGTTTTATTTTTACATTTTAAACCGTACATCTGTCTTTGGATTTTTTGAGGCTTCTTGTTAACCTGCTGGTCTCACACTAAAAGCCCCACTATAGGACAGGAATAGAATGTTTCCACTGTGCAGCTTTCCACTTACTTAATCAGAAGTCACATGAGGCATAAATCTTAGCAGAATTGAGGGGATTCCACATAAACTCTAAAATTATATCTCAAATAAAATAATATATCTATTCTTCAAAAGCCAGATTATCCATCATGTGGCATAATATAACAGCAGTTGATCTTAGAAATAAAAAGAGCCTGAAATGAAGTGGTATAGCACTTGGAATGAAAATAATAATAATATTTATTGAGTATTACTATGCTAAGCACTCTGCTAGGTACATATCATACATTATCTTTTAATCTTCAAAATAATCCTATGAGATACAGGCTAAAAATATTACTATCCCCAATTTACAAATGAGGAAAGTGAGACAAAGAGGACTTAAGAAAATTGCTCAAGTCACACAGCTAGTCTGTGGTAGTTCAAGTCCTAACTTGAGCTCAATAGTCTGCCATTCCCCTAACAACTCTGAATACTGCCTGTCAGTCTGGGTAGAAAGACCAAGAAATGCAGCTTAGATAGAATACACTAAATATCAACTAACTAATAAGAGTTATTAACTCTTATTATTAAGAGTTATTAACTAATTAATAAGAGCTTTTAGTGTGAGACCAGCAGGTTAAGAAGAAGCCTCAAAAAATCCAAAGAGAAAATGGAGAAAGATCAAATGTGACTCAAAAGTCGGTGACAAGAATAGTGCTGTCAACAAATAAAGACACTTGGGGGAATATTGAGTTTAAGCTCCAGCCGAACTACCAGGTAGAGATGTTAAACATTTACAAATAGATCCAGAGCTCAGAGGGAAAGACCTCAAATAGATATTTGGGAGTCATCTTCACATAGGTGATATTTAGAAATTAGAAGCAGATAAGACACTCAAAAAATGAATAACAGAAAAAGAAGAGTGGTTAGAAGATATACAATCATAGTGAATGCTTCTATCTAAGTGGCAGAAATAATGGTAGAAACTAGGACAGGCTGAAAAGCTATGTTCAAATGGAAAGAAAATTTTAGGAGACAGAGGTCAATACCCCAAAATATAGGAAAATGAGAACTGACATTAATCTACTATATTTGATATTTAGAAAGTATATCAATAACTTTAAAACAGTGC
>JAQQSY010000980.1:0-14711 GCA_028646535.1 Procyon lotor | reverse complement strand
AAAAAAAAAAAAAGAAACAGCAAAGTTGAATGTTGAATCTCAGGTGAAATATTCAGTTTCAAATTTCTTTGCTCTTTGCCATAGAAAGAATCACTGAATCACTCATACAAGTCATTGAGGGCCTTAATTCTTCCCACTGACCACACTAAGAATATTGAGGTAAAAGATGAGAAATTAATTTTCATATCACTTTGCTGTCATATCTAATATCAATATTAGTAGGAAATATCCATTCATTCCTATTTACTCAAATAATTCAAATGTTAAACTTATAGCAAGGGTTTTTTTCATTATTGGCATTAATGTTGATATAAATATTTCATAATTCTATTAAAATTCCCAAATGAAATATATCTGGGAAGTGGAGACAGAAGGTATGCGGTTGCACATGCACACATACTCTGTGGAGATGAGGAGTTGGAATGTTTTAAGAATAATGACTGACAAATTGTTTGAACCATTCTCTTCACAGCAGAGAGCTAATCCTCCAAATGGAGACTTTGGGTAAGAATTGTGTAAATGTAAAATTTAAAGTAACTATCCCCTGTGTGCTACATATCCAGGAGTCACAACCAAATGAATATGCAGAAGAAATAAATTTGTACATGTCAGAGTTTACGCTCTTAGAAGGAACTTGCATTAGCATAGCTATGAGTAAATAGATATAAATGAATAAGTTCATTTGACACACTTAGGATATCACCTGATGTATAACAAATGTCAATTTAAATATCATCATCACCATCATTATCAAACCAGTGAAAGTTGAAGGATCCCCAAAAACTCAACTAAAAATCCTCCACCAGCAATAGTTAGTTAGTTCTACTAACTGATTTTTTAAAAGATTTTATTTATTTATTTGATAGAGAAGGAGAGAGCACAAGCAGGAGGAGTGGTAGGTAGAGGGAGAGGGAGAAGCAGGATCCCTGATGAGCAGGGAGCCCAATGCAGGACTTGATCCCAGCACCTTGGAATCATGAGCTGAGCTGAAGGCAGACGCTTAACCAACTGAGCCACCCAAGAGCCCTCTACTAACTTGAAAAAATGAAGACTACAATCACAGGCATCCATAAAATATGACATCCTGGAGGGAAAGCATAATCATACCAAATTAAGTAACTCAGAATTTGGAGACAAAAACCTCCTCTGAATGTGAAATGACCAAAAACCATCATGGGAAAGGATTAGTAATTCATAGAAGAAAACTATATCAAAGAGACCATCTGTCCTATATTCCTGGGGTAACCTGGAAAACACTAGAATGTTAGTAGATATAAGGGTGTAAAATTATGTAAGACCTTAAACGTCAAGGTAAATATTGGAAATTCATTTTCTCATCATAGCCACCGATGGTACCTAAATAAAGTGGATAGTAAACAAAGAAACAAGGTAATCAACCATATGGGCCTGTGACTGGCATAATGACATGGCAGCAAAGGTTAACAGAAGAGTAGAGCTCTGCATGAATGCTTGGTGAACAGAAACTACATAGACCTTCTCAATGTCTGCATAGTTCTATATACAGGGAAAATGTACAGATAGAAAATATTCCATCACTCTTTCTGCAACCAAGGATTCTGGATTTTCTGGGACAACCTATTGCAAACATACTGATGTCAGAACTAATGAGAACATGTACAAGTTTTAGGTTGAGAAAATGAGTTACAATAACCATGTATATAGTAGGAGCAAGTATAGTTAATACATCGAACTTTTCCATTACAATCATTTGATTCTCATCCCTCCAATTTACCAAGCAACCTCTGAGTAATAACTTTCTTGCTGAGGAGATTCCCTAAACTGTGCAAGGATATTCTCCTGCTATTACATACAAGAGTTCCGGTCCCTGGAGGGGCATCTTATAAATCAGGCTCCTCTGGGTTGGTGAATGAGTCCCTTAGAGCTGACTCACCTTGGGGAGAATCATACACCTGAGTTTCTAAACCTTTGGGGCTAAGCATCAGCCCACCTGTCCTTCACTTATTGCAAGATGAGTCTTTGCTATGCCACTAACTTCCCCCACACGGAAGCCACACTTCCAGTGTGGTTCAGTCATCCACAAGCAAGTGCCTTCTCTGTGCTCTGAATGGGCCCCAAAACACTGCCAGGAGCCAGAGTCCTGCTCTGAAATGATCAGAAAGTGCCATTTTGAAACTTATGTTCAAGGGGCATTGGATTTCCAATATCCTTGCAGACCATCAGGGACAAGTCCTGAAAAAGGCATCAGCTTCCATACCAAGCGCCTTTCACATCTCAGTAATAACAGTACCTGCCCTTAGGTAGTGCTTGAGCATTTCCGAAGTGTCTCACAGCATCTCATGTATCCCCCACCTCCATCCTCTGAAACAGGTGAGGTCTGTGGTATGACCTCCAATGTAGTGATAAAGAAAGGGAAACTCAGAGATGGAAGGGGCTTGTGCAAGACTCCCCCAAATCAGTAGAAAACCCAGGAGCAGAGCCCAGATCCGGAATGATTGGTCTCTAGCTCCCTGCCTGCTGGGTTTTCTGGTTCATTAATAACTCTGTGCTACCTTGTACACAAATTATTTAACCTCTAAAGAATAGAGTTTCCTCTCAAGAGTCTCTTTCCACCACTTGCTGACACTTGCAAATTCCAAAAAACCTCCTGTGTGAATACAAGTCATTTTCATTTTTAGCAATAGTCTCTTTGGAAAATCCCTAAAGCAGGGTGTTTCTCAATCCAGGATCTATGACCCTGAGGGTTTATCTTTAGATTCTCAAGGGTTTATGAGAAGTTTATGTGCATATATTTTGTTTTTATGGTCTTAAACAAACAAAAAACCAATGCTGGATGACTAGCTCACAATCAAGACCTGCCACAGGATTCCAGTACTCATATTTACCGGCATTTGGTAAACTACACAGCCGCCAGGCCAAATCCAGTTGACCACCTGTTTTGTAAATAAAGTTTTACTGGGACACAGCCATGCCCATTCGTTTACTATTGTCTATAGCTGTTTTCATGCTAAAATAGCAGAGCTGACCTGTTGCAACAGAGATAGTAAGGCCCTCAAAGCCTAAACTATTTACTATCGGCCTTTGCAAAGGCTATTTGCAGACCTTTGATATTTATATTGTTTTTGAAATAATATTGGAACTACGTTGCCGAACTTTAATTATTTGGGCTTCCGAGAAACAGCACATGATGGGTCCTGCTCAACAGAAAGCTACCTAAAGGGGATGCCTGGGTGGCTCAGTCTGTTAAGCGTCTGCCTTGGGCTCAGGTCATGATCCCAGCATCCTGGGATTGAGCCCCACTTTGAGTTCCCTGCTCAATGGGGAGCCTGCTTCTCTCTCTGCCTGAAGCTCCCCCTGCTTGTATTCTCTATCTCTCTCTGACAAATAAAATCTTTTTTTAAAAAAAGGAAAGAAAGCTATATGAAGGCTATTCACAGCACAGCATGAATAAAGCCTGCTGGCAGTTTGAACGGAGACAAGTGGTGGAAGAACAAGCCATAACCTGACCCACAGTGGGACAGATAGGACCAACTTCCAAGAATCTGGGCTTCGGCAGTCAGTGCTTTATTCTCTTAATGAGTAGTAATTTAATTTCATCCAAACCATATCTTTTGTCCACTAGACTTTAATTTTAATTTTATTGGTTTTGTGATGTTTGATTTTTCTTTTGTAAATATAGATGCATAAGAGCTGTAAGTCTAAGGATTAACCTGTGAATATAAAATTACTTCACATCTAATTTTAGGGATATACATATACACACACATAAATATACATCATATATATATGTATGTATATACACACGTATATATGTATATATATATACTACTTGCCTGATATTTTAATTTCCTGTAGGAACAAAGGCATTGCCATTTTTTAATTTTTTATTTTTAAAATAATTTCTAAAGATTTATTTATTTATTAGAGTGTGTGCATGAGCGAGGGTTGGGGGTAGAAGGAGAAGGAGAGAGAATCCCAAGCATATTTCCCACTGAGCACAGAGCCTAGGTGCAGGGTTCTATCCCAGGACCCTGAGATCATGACGTGAACCAAAATCAAGATTCAGACGCTTAACTGACTGAGCCACTCAGGTACCCCACAGCATTGTCATTTTTTAGAGGTTCCCCTCTTAGGAACAGTGAGTGCAAAGGTTGTCCTCAAGCTACACAGAAGGGGCCACTGAGAAGTCCTGTGCTGTTCTTCTATGCCCCCAAATCCCACTCATTCACATTCTGTGTTCAGGCCAGGCATTCCGACTTGGCCACAGCCACCAAAGCCCTCAGATCCATCATACATTCAACATGGGCAGCTTTACTTAGAGGCAACTTATCCAGAAGGGGCATCTGTGATGGTGGCACAAAACTGGATAGCAGAACTTCTAGCTTGTAATAACTAAGATTACTTCTCTCAGCAAAACTTTTTGGAAAGAGGTAATGACCACCCAATTACAAGAAATGCCGTCTTCCCATTAAATAAACAAACCCTAGCATAAGAGAAATAAGCTTAACTTACCTCTTGACAAAGATGTGGAGATTAAGAAGAGAGGCAGTCAGTTCATTTGATTAAAAAAAATCATGAGCTGATTATATCAATTCCCTAAGAGGAAACTAGGGCTTTAAGCTCAGGCAAATGGAGTCTAGTGGTTTCCAAGGTAGCATAAGCCAAACAGGTGTAACCTGATCATTTGTTTTGGCTCATAACTTACATGAGAACTCTTGGGTCTCTGCTGTTTACAATAAATTTTAAAAGAGAATCGAAACTGGAAAAACTAACTCAAAGCCATTCATGTATACACAGTTCACTGACTATCTCTTTTTATAAAACCTTGTCATCATCTACACAAAGAAGCTGGGACAATGAGAGTGTTTCATCTTTCTCTCTCTCTCTCTCTCTCTTTTTTTTTGGTGTTTCATGTCTTTAAAGGAGTTTCCAAGATTATTTATCAGAACCTATCTACCAACAACAAGAGGTAAAAGAACAATTTAAGTCAATGTATCTTTGATGAACTTACTTTCACTTCATATCATATATGCTATTCTTAGAAACTCAGAAAGTAAGAAGACATAGTAAAAATCACTCTCACACAACCAGGAAGCATCAATAACAGACATTTGTACGTACATAACAAACAGATGTGAAAGGGAGGGAGAAAGGGAGAAGCAGGGAGCAGGAAAGGAGAGAGAGAAAGTACTTTATCTTTTTATTCCTAGGTATGAATTCAGCTAAAATTATAGATATGTGGAAATAAAAATGAAATCATTTTTCTCTTAGTATAAGAATAGCTTACAAACAGAACTTAATAGTTGGAAATGAATTTTATGTCACAAAATTTAATGCCTTCATTTTTTATTTATTTTTTTTAAAGATTTTATTTATTTGACGGGGTGGGGGGGCACAAGTAGGCAGGGTGGCAGGCAGAGGGAGAGGGAGAAGCAGGCTCTCTGTTGACCAGGGAGCCTGATGCGGGGCTCGATCCCAGGACCCTGGGATCATGACCTGAGCCAAAGGCAGCCGCTTAACCAACTGAGCCACCCAGGCGCCCCTAATGCCTTCATTTTAAAGATGAGAAAACAGAACCACAGAGAGCAGCCTACCTCAGGTCCCAGAAGCAGGATAGAGTCTTTGTACTGAGACTCCTTCTGCAGGAGCAGTTGGATTGGTAGTTGGCTTTTAGGGCAACCCTCAGGGAGCATTAATGATTCAGAGGATCCCAGCCTTCCAATAATGTTAGCATTAACCCAAACAAAGGTAGGATTTGACAGTTTTCTAGATTAATCTCATCAAGGATCTTGCAGCACCTTACACAGAATCCAGGGGAGAGAGAAATTGCCAGAGGCAGGGGGCAATCAGGAAATGCTCTATAGAAGAGGTGGGACGTGGGTTGAATCTTTATGTAATGAGAGACAGGAACATGGGTGTGTTCTGGACAAAGTGTCTCTGCTGAGCCCTACACCTTTTCAGTTACACTCATGACTCTTGCTATGCTTTTGACAAAGAGATTGAATTCTTCCATCACCATTTTTCATTTGGAAGAAACAGACATAATAAAAACTACAAAGAGTGCTGTGTTATAGTAGAAATAATAGCATCTACAAGTCAGAAAGCTAAGGGTGGGGAGAAATAAGAGAAGGCAAAACTAGAAAAAGAAAAAGATGAATTCTGTAAACCTTGTTCTCCTCTCCTTCTTCTTTAAGATTTGGATTTCAATAACTTTCTCTTCAGTGTGAGGCTCTGGCCCCTGTGAAATGTGAGAGCAGAGCCCAGAGAAAAGGCTGTATATGCCAGAGCCTTCAAATGTCCAGTTGTGTCCCCCTGGATGAACTGCTTAAGAATGGGGGCTCAGGAAGACTTATCTTGGTGATCACTCACTAAGAAAGGCCACAAAGTTGTGTCGAGTGCAGACACCATATGAGAAGAACATGACCAAGTTTCTGAGAGTCACAAACACAGTTAGCTGCAGCAATGGCAAAACATTGTGGACGATCACACACAGATCACTGTGCTATGAACTTAACCTTTATTGTGTTTCAGCTTGTCTCTTCCAAAGGAGGTTGGGAGTCTTTTCTGCTCAGTTTAGACACAGTTGGAGCACTGTGTTTTGTTCTAGTCTAAGTAGAACCAAACTCAAGTAGGTCTAGAAGTCTGACCAGGATGGAGAGGATGTCTCTAAATATGCATATATAGGATTGGAGCAACTGGAGGTGTTTAGCCTGGAGAGGCAAGATCCAAGGGAGTTACTTATCAGAATTTGATGCTAATTGTGTCAATTTGAAGGTGTTTTTTTTTTTTTTTTTTTTTTTCATAATAGAGATCCCATAGACTCTGAATTCGGACAAACCAAGGTTGGAATCTTGAACCTATTTCCTAACTTAACTCTGTGACTCTGCCCAAGATGCTTGAGTTCTCTGAGCCTCCATTTCTTCATCTGCAAAACAGGCATTCCCTACTTCAACATTATTATGATAGGTAAATGAAATAAAAACTGCTCGATAAATAGTAGCTACATTATTCTCGTCTACTGAAAAGAGCACTGACCTTGGATTGTAAAATTCCCTGTCCCCCCACCCCAACAAAAAAAATGGGCCAGAAATGAGAGACACATGCGTAGACTTGACAAACCACAACAGTTATCTTTTGTGTTGGGAGGAACTTGCCTGCATCTCAGAGCAATTACTTTGCAGTACCATTTGTGAACACAAGACACCTATATGAAGGAAGAAGTAATTCTCAGTTACACTAGGAGCTTGTAGAAGATGTGTAGCATTTGGGACAACTCCAGGGACACACTAAATATTACTTAATAATGATTGATGTTTGTGATATCAAGTGTTTCTGAGGTTTCATGTTCTGGTAAGAATGGTTTCAGGGGCTCTCTGCCTTCCACTGCTGTGTCTTCGGGTGCCATAAGTGATTCAGTCCTCTTCTGACTGATGTAGAAAAGGATCAAGGGGAAAATGCTTCATGAGTACAAAATACCTGAGGGATATAGAAAAGGTCCTGTTTTAGCACCATTTCTATATCTAAAATGAGTTTTTAACATTTTTAGAGTGAAAATGTCAGCATTGTCTCCTTGATTTTTACCTCTCTTTAATTATCTCTTTCTGGACCCAGTGACCTGATGAGCTTGCCCCATATTGTGGCTGGCCGCCAGCAGAACCATGGCCCTGGGCCCCATCCAGATATCATATTTCTTCCCAGGTCATTGAAAGGGCTCACATTTTCAATACTTGCACTTAAAGCATCAAATACTTCCTACCCATTTTCCATGTCCAAGAAATGTTGGCAATGTTGTTGCGCTAAGAAAAAGAAACTCATATATTACCTATCATGAGTGTAACCACAACTCTTTCAAAACTTTCAGGGCTCAAAGTTGATAAATGCATGTGCCTCTGGCTCTAGTTAATTCTTCTTATTTAGTCAAGAGATAACAAGCCATATTTTACTTATGAGCATTTTGTACACCTTTACTTAAGAAAACAAGTGCACAGTATTGGAAAACATTTAGATCCAATTGATTTGTTCACAGTATATATAACAATTATTACACCTGTATGATAGATAAGGCTAAATTTTTTATCTCTCTTCCCTTATTATTTGAATCTGCTTTAAAAGAAATAATATCAATGGTTTTGTGTGCATATAGATGTTATTGCAGATATTGGAGATTAAACAACAAATTTTATCTCTTCTCCACCAACTTTTGTCAAACAAACAGTTCTTAATTTAATCACTCGCATGCCTTCCCCAAGAATATTATTTTAATAGTTAAATTGAACTTGATTTACTTATTTATTTGTTTGTTTGACAGAGAGAGAGAGAGGCAGAGCAGCAGGTAGAAGGAGAGGAGAAGTAGGTTCTTCTTCTTCTCTGAGCAGAGAGTCCACCATGGGGCTCCATTCTAGGACCTGAGCTGAAGCCAGGCGCTTAACTGACTGAGCCACTCAGGCGCCCCTTTAATAGTTAAATTTTAGCTGGAGACAACAAAATCCCATTTTGTATAGAAAATATGTATAAATCTGTAAATGTAGCCTGAAGATTGATAATGTGAAACAAACATACATACATGAGGAAGGTTCTCCTATTCCAGGATGGTTGGAATAGATGGGATTCATTGCAACTATAACTACATTACGTGCTTGGGAATTGTTGGCTCTGATTATCTAGCAATAATGTGAAATTATTGGGTAACAGTGTCCAACATACAATAGACATTTGATAAATGTTACTGTAATTAATCTGAGATTCATGTTTGAAAAAGGATCACAATATGTTAAAAGAAGTAGCATTATTTCTTCAGGCCATTGGTTAGTCCGGAGGGGTAGAAGGGCACAAGTATTAATACACACATGATTATAGAAGATGAAATAATTAGGTTAAATGCTTCCTCCAGTGCTTGACTAAACTAAAAAAAAAGAAAAGAAGAAAGTACCTTAAACATCTCTTTTTGTAATTCAGATGAAAAGTACACACTTCAAATCCCATTCAAGGTTTAATTAAGGTCTACGGATTGCATCACTGTGTATGTTGCCATAACAGCTCAGCGGGTGGTGTTCTGTAAACACGGACATAACCTACCCATCCACTCTTCTAAGCTTTAATGCCCAAGTATGCTTATGTTTTGCTTCTTGTCGTGTAATAAACAAGACGAACTTTGCACACAGCCTTCATATGGTTGTACACGGAATTAAGACAATGGCACCCAGAACCAACACCTGAAGCCACCCTGAATCCCAGACACTTTAACAACTTTAGCTTATCGGAAAAGTGAAGAAGTAAACCCAGGGTATATAGTAGTCTTCCATCAGACATTTGAGAGAAAGAAGAAGGATGAAAGACTATTCCAGTGTGTTTGGGAGATACAGGGAATAGAGGGAGGCAAGGCTTTATTCATTCCAGTCTTTTGTAAGGACAATGTATTTCAGAATAGTCTCCCCACTCTTTGTCCTCTGAGAAACTTTGAGAGTGAGAAAGAAGAGGGGTGGGGGCAGTATATTTGACTAGACATTTAGAGAGAGAAAAGGAATATGGAGAACAATTATTGTTCTCTTACTCCTTCCCTCAGAAAGCCCTACTGAAACGAGAGAGAGGACATCATTTGATGTGGTACTGAATCTCCCTAAGACCATGTGTATGAATTTATATAGAGAGAGAGGACTGAGCTTTCTTTTCTTTGTCTATGATTATTTCAGAGTCCTCATTGAAGTATAAATAGCATACATTGTTATATTAGTTTCAGGTGCACAATATATCAACTCTATACATTACGCAGTGCTTATCATGATAAGTGTACTCTTAGTCCCCTTTATCTGGTTCACCCATCCTCCTACCCGCCTCCCCTCTGGCAACTGCCCTTTTGTTCTCTGTATTTAAGAGTCTGGGTTTTTGTCTCTTTTCTCTTTGTTCATTTGTTTTGTTTCTTAAGTTCCACATATGAGTGAAATCATATAGTATTTGTCTTCTCTGATTAACTTGTTTCATTTAGCATTATACCCTCTAGGTCCATCCACACTGTTGCAAATGGCAAGATTTCATTCTTTTTTATGGCTGAATAACATTCCATTGTGTGTATATGTATATGTATGTACACACACACACACACACACACACACACACTATCTCTTCTTTATCCATCTATCTATTGGTGGATACTTGGGTTCCTTACATGTCTTGGCTATTGTAAATATGTTTCTTTTTTTTTTTATTAACATTTTATTTATTTATTTATTTTATTGTTGCCATAGGTTTTATTTATTTATTATTTTTTTATTTTTTTTCAGTGTTACAAGATTTATTGTAAGTATGTTTCAATAAACATAGAGGGACATATCTTTTCAAATCAGGGTTTTCACTTTCTTTGGGTAAATATCCAGTAGTGGAATTACTGGATCATATGGTGATTCTATTTTTAATTTTTTGAGGAGCCACCATACTCTTTTCCAAGTGGCTTTATCAGTTTGCATTCCCAGCAACAGTGCCCTAAGTTTCTTTTTTCCCAGAGTCCACATTCTAAATGAGCTACCCTGTGGGGAGTAATTAAATAAATAATATTTAAATACATGATAGATTTTCTCTGAAGTTAACAAAACTGCTCCTCACCGGCATAGCCCCCTCCAAGGCCCTGGAAATGGCCCCAGTATCGTGTTTTCATAGGCACATGTTTCTATAAAGTTTAAGATATTTTAACTGATAAGATATTTAAGATTTAACTGATTTAATATATTTTAACTGATAAGAGAATCAATTAGGACTGCTGTCTCCTTCTACTACAATATCACCTTTGTTGCACTTTCCCTTCTATCAGAGTTTGGAGTGGCTGTGGATATTTTGAGGCTCCAGCTAAGGAAAGTTGTTTTAGACTTAGTTTTGGTTTAGTGAAATATGTTTGTGTGATTCACATTCACTTTTGTTTAGAGGTAAGTTATTTTAAAGTATTCTGGTATAGGGACAGCTTTCAAGAATCATTCTATTGCTTCTTGGTGGGTGGGTGTGCCCACTCACCCATCGTTATAACCAAAAGTGCATAAATTGCAGTCTCATTGCAATTTGAATATGTGTAGTGAAACTTAGTATCAGAAGGATTTGAGTTGTGGAGGAAAACTGAAGTTTGAAATATATCAAGGCAGATTTTGGTCTGGAAAATTCTTCTAAATATGAAGAAACTTCATGGAGGCTTTCACCCAAATGGGCAATAATCTCCAATTTATATACTATTAGTAGAAAGTAATTAGAAAAATATTTTTCTCAATTATCAATAATAAAAAGCAAATTTTGAACATCTATGCTAGAGAAATGATTGGATTGTCTCTGTGTATTCTCTGGAGAAAATTTAACAGTTATTATCATAAAAAGAGGCAACAGAAGAATATGCAGACAATAAAGTTTCCTTAAGGAACTCAATCTAGTGGAAGATAGAGACATTCCCAAGTTTGCACACATGATTATAGTGTAAAAGACAGGATAAGCACTGAGTCAATGATGTTCCTTACTCCTACTGGACAGGCAGAGGTAAGGACTTAAGAATTTTGTGACAGTTCAACGGTCCCCTTGAATGCAGGGCTATTTCTTCTATTTATTTTTCTTATAAAGACTCTTCAGAGAAGAGGTGACCATGGACAAGGGGAGGAGATAAAAAGTGTCTGTAAAATTTTGTCACCAGAATTGAAGGTTCTGGTCAATTCCATGCAAGGTAATGCAGGTACTGAGAGTCAAAGACAGAATCAAAAGGAATAGAAGGGGACTTCTTTCAACTATGGCAGATTAATTTGTAGCAAATCACTGATCTAGTTGAGAATAGCTAGAAAGCTGTATACAATACAAAAACAAAACAGACGAAATTGTTTGAAGGCATCAGAGCCACCAATGCAACCATGATTTAAGGAGCCAAGATCCCTGAAAGAAAGGAAACTGACTGCGGTAAGTCAATATTTAACTTCTCTGTTTCCCTTGAGCATGTAGTGACATGGAAGCAGCACAGACCAGGAGAAAGAGAACTGTGAGGAAAGTATTATGAGACTGAGAACCTAACCAAAGCTACCAGCATCTTATAGTTAATAGGGAGTTAAAGTAGGTCTTTAGGGTTTGCCAAGATATAGAAGTCCTAGTATGGACTCCCAGACTTTCAGTAAGGAAACAAGTAATAGACAAAGCTTTTAAAAGGCTGAGATTAAATATACAATTGCAATTAAATACAATTAATACAATTAAATACACAATTGCAGGTATTTAATTAAAAATTACCAGGCATACTAAAAGATTCATGTGAGAAAAGCAAGAACACAAAGCAAACCCACAGGTATTCAGATATTGGTATTAATAGATGTAGACCTTAAAACAGCTATAATTAATATTTTCAAGAAAGTGGATAAGATGAATTTCATCAGAGAACTAAGATATATAAAAATCAATTAGAATTTCTATTTAATATTCAATATCTAAAATTAAAAATGGATTAGATGGCTTTAACAACAAATTAACTATTTGGGAAAAATCTCAGTCTCCTCCTGTGTCTCCTTCACTGTCTAACACACATTTCTAGCAACAAAAGTGTGGTTTTCCCCACCAACCAGTTCTTTGCAACACCAGCTGAGTGCCCTACAATTTAACTAAATGCTGACACTTCAGATCCCGCAGGTTAAGGACTCAGTCCCATGAGCATGCTCTCACCTTGCTTCAGATGCCATTCTCAAGTCCACGTTGTCACCTATGCTTCTGACTGACTAGCTATAAATTTGAGGTTCTCACAAACTCCTTCTTGTATTTGATTAATTTGCTAGAGTGGCTCCCAGGACTCAGGGAATCATTTACTTATGTTAACCAGTTTATTAAAGGATGTGATAAAGGATAAAAATGAAGAGATGTATAGGGTGAGATCTGAGAGGGTCCCAAGTGCCGCAGCTTCTGTTCCTGTGGAGGTAGAGTACGTCACCCTCCTCGTATGTGGATGTGTTCACCAACCTGGAAGCTCCCAAACTCCGTACTAGTGATTTTTATGGAGGCTTCCTCATATGGGCATGATTAATTATTAACTTCATGTCTGAGCTTTTTCTCTCTCTGGAGAATGGGAAGGTAGAGCTGAAATTTTCAAACTATGAATCATGGCTTGATCTCTGTGGTGATCATGACCCTTTCAGGAGCTTACCCAGCATCACCTCATTAGGAAAAAAAACTTCCTATTGCTCTTATAGCTTAGGAATTTACAAGGGTTTCAGGTGCTCTGTGCCAGGAACTTGGGGAAGATACACACACACACACACACATTTTATTATCTAATGTTAGCTGAAGAGAGACTTAGCAATCTGAAAACCAAGTCAGTAAAAAATATCCAGACTGAAGATTGAAGCACTGAGATGAAAGAGGATGAAAAATTAAATAAATAAAAAAGAGCGAGACACTTGGATGTGGTACATATATACAATGGAATATTATGCAGCCATCAAAAAACACCAAAGAAAAATTTTTGACCTATGAGTTTTAAGAGTCCCAAAAGGAGAGGAGAGAGAAAATGGGAAGAAGTAAAATTTAATTACTGATCAAGAATCTTCTAAACCATATGAAAATTATCAAGACACTAATTCAAGAACTTTTATGGATCCCAACTAGGATTAAATACAAAGAAAAACATACTTAATCATATCATAGAAGGAGTACTGAAATCCAAAGGCAAAGAGAAAATCTTAAGAACAACCAGATAAAACGTTGCATTCCTTTCAAAGAATAAGTAAGACTGATTGCTGATCAATTAACATTAATAATGGACTCCAGAAAACAGTGACATACAGTAGTGCTGAAGGAAGTGACAATGCAATACTCCAAACCAAGTGGAAATAATCTTATAAGAAGCACATCTCCATCTCCTTTTCTCAAAGGAAAAACAAAGATACTAAAATAACTCTGAGATGGCTTTGTAATGTGTTCATTTGCCTAGGCTAAACTACATTTTCCAGAATTCTCTATCTCATATGTTCCTGATTAAGGTGTGCTACTAGGGAGATACTTGGGAGTTTGCAGGGTAAAAGGGAAGCAGCAGCTACTGTAGCTGATGCACATTGTCGCTGACAGGCTGATTCACCTTGCTATTGTAAAGCAGCAGCTGGATTCGCAATCAGGATTCTCCAGAATCCTCCTTCAACTTCCCTGACTCTTGGGCCAGGGATATATTTAGCTCTGTGACTGAGAAGCTTCTGCAGGATGCCCTGACACTAAGGTCAGAGGCAATAAGAAGAAAGGTTTCAGTAATCCTTGTGGGTTTCCAACTCATGCTCGTGAGTTCCAAGCTGCTTCATGATCTTCCCTTCCTGACTGCCTACACTATGAACTTCAAACTCCAACATCAGAGAAGGAGATAACAGCCTTACAGAGTCTGCTTAACCAGCTCCCTCAATTCCCTGAAAGTCCAGACAGACTCACACATATACAGCCCTTAACTTTGTACAGTGATAGTACTGCAGCACAATGTACAAAGCACAATTTCAATAAACAGTGCTGGTCAATTGGAAATCCATTTGAAAACAAATGCATCTTAATTTATACTTCATACAATACACAAAATTTAACTGTAGAATTGTAGATCTAAAAAAAGAAAGAGGGGGCACCTGGGTGGCTCAGTGGGTTAAGTCTCAGCCTTTGGCTTGGGTCATGATCGCGGGATCCTGGGATTGAGCCCTGAATCGGGCTCTCTGCTCGGCAGGGAGCCTGCTTCTCCCCTCTCTCTGCCTGCCTCTCTGCCTACTTGT
>JAQQSY010000979.1:0-14711 GCA_028646535.1 Procyon lotor | reverse complement strand
CTTCATGATCATCCTTAAAGTTATTTATATGCACAGGCAGTGACTTCCTCCTATGCAAAGTTGCTACCACTGAAAATCAGGTTTAGAAGCTTCCATAACTCTCTTTGATGCCCTAAAGTAAAACTATGAGTGAAATAAATAACCTGGTGCTCAATGGTAAAAACAAGAAAGCAGGGATAAAACAAAAATTCATATTTTTTAAAAAAAATCAGATAAAATCAAATTTGTTTTGTTCAAAAAAGGACAATGATTTTTGAAGAATTTGGTTCTCATCTTGATTCTTAACTACTTTGTGAAATTTAATATATTAATTCTTTACATTTTGCTGTCTTTAATATGAAATGAAAGTAATAATTTTTTCTGAAGCTTCCTGCCTGGATTTTTGACATCATTAAAACAAAAATGGTATTTTATGCACTTGAAAGGGTTTTACAAATATATTATGATAATAATATCATTATTGTGTTTATAATATCATTATTATGTGTCTGTGTAGATATGGTTAAGTGCTGAATTCCTATACAACGGTAACATGTAACATATACATAAAGCAAATCATAATTGCTTTATGGCTAATAGGGAGGAAACATAAAGAAAGAGATTTGTAAAAGATTAACGTTGTCAAATAATGGAATCCTTACAGGTTTGTTAAAGAGGTAAATCGGTCAAATCATTGATTTTGCTGTTGAATTATTCCAGAGAAAATAGCTGAGAGCAATGTCCACATTGTGCTTGACACGCTCTATTTCACAATATAATTCCCAGTTTTCCACTTCTACTGAGAGTTATATGAACTGTTTTTCATTAAAACCATGGCATATTTTGATTTTCCACTTCAGTTTTCCCATGGAGAGAGTATCTCTGAGACCACTCATTTGTGCTGCACTCCCCTTGAGAAGCACCACTATTAATTGGAACAAAAATGTTTGGATAGCAAATGTCACTGAATCTCTCAGGATGTTTCATGCCTCTGCAGCTATGAGAAAACATAAAGCAAGTCATGGCTACATTATCCGAATAAGCTAAGGAAACAAGAGGTATCTTAAATTTTGCAATTTGTTACAGATAGTCTGATCACTTTGACTCTATTCACCAGTTAATGGCATTTACTATATGTCTACTGTTTGTCAGGTATTTAACCTAGTTTTAAGGTTACAAAGATAAACAAAAAAATGGCCTGCGTCCCTGTGGGACATATGGTTCACAGAAGAAGAAAGACAGTATCAAGTCAAAGAATAATGTGGTAAGTGGGCTGATGAATAAGTGCAATGTACTGTTGACACACCAAAAGGAATAAATGTGCCTTAGGACATGTGGACTAGTTATTGCTGTGAAATGAATCACTCTATTTAGTGGCTTAAAACAGCTAACATTTATTTAGCTCTCAAATTTGAAAAACAGCTAGCAACTGGCCTTGCTCTATGTTGCGTATGCTGATTCTGACTTAGCTAGCACATATCTGGGGCTTCAGCTGAGAAATTGAGCTGACTCAATTCTGGTCCATGGGCTACTCCATCTTCAGTGTGTTAGTCCAGACTTTTTTATATGGCAGTCACAGAGGACAAAGACAGAATGAAGACATGTGAGGGGAGTCTTGAAACCTTCACATGGAACTGGCATTATGTCTTGTCTAAAATGTCCTATGAGTCAAAGCAAGTTGCAGGTCCAGTTTAGATTCAAGGGGTAGGAAAATGGAGCCCATCTTTTGATAGAAAGAGCTACATAGACATGTAACAAAGGAGCATGGATACAGAGAAGGAAATAATTGTTGCCATTTTTACAATTTACTGCAACAGACAGTTAAAAAAAAGTAGTGATTTTGACCTGCGTCTTGAAGTTTACATTATATGAGAGAAGGACATTCCTTGATAAGACTAAGAAAAAGGATGATTCTGAGTTAAATATATTTTATACATTCTTTCATTTTATTCCCTTGCCAACAGTATTATACAAAATTAAGATTTTATAGCTAAAAAACATAAAGTCAGAGAAAGAGAACGTTACTCAAGAGAAGCTATACAGATAATAAATGGTGAGTAATAAATTGGCCCACATTAGTTTGACTCCAAAGGTATTATCATTCCAGTTTTACTATGTCATCTGTTTACAAATAATATAGGAAATTTCCCAAAATATAATACAGTCCATGTAGTGTGTTCTGAAACTTCTGAGCTTCTTTACTACAGGTAAGATTCTTTACTTTTCTTCATATTATTTATTTTAATCACATATTCATTTGTTAGTCATATCTTATTGGTTTATTTGATATATTTGTTTACTCTTTGCACATGACATATATATTTGTTGTATTGGCAATGTTGACAGTCTACACAGAATCTTTCTTTCTTTCATTCCTGAAGGAAATTAATTTGTTCATTTACTATCCCAGTGCCCCATGACTCAGGGCTTCCATCCTTAGCTGCAGAGCTGTATCCTTTTTATTCCAAGCCAATCAAAGCATGATATTCTGATGGTGACTCCCCTTAGTCGGAGGGCAGTCACGTGACCTAAATTGAACGTGTCTGGCTGAGGTCATGCACTTCAGAAAGTTGCCTGTTGAGTAGGAACAATGAAACATGTCGTTATGGTCATAATAAGTATCCATTTTGTGACAAGAAAGGAAACCAGACATACATAATTGCTCTCGATTGCTCTCTTACAGGTGGGCAGATGGTGAAAATAACCTGACACTTTACACTATCACTAAGCTATTGCTCTCGCTTTCGCTCTACTTTGAATTTCCAATTACAAGACATAATGGTTTTATAAAAATTGTGTAGGGCAAGTTTTCTTTGTTTTGTTTTTGCTGTTGCTATTTGCTATTACTTGCAGCCAAGTGAAGATCTGCTGACTTAGATCTTGTCATGTCCATGATACCATCCCTTATTCTCCACTTCTACCCTCACAGTCTTCTTCTGTTTGGGTTCTTAACTTATTCCTGTGCAAGAAAGCTTGACTCCTATTCACTCAATTATTGATCCAAATTCATTTGGGATCCCTGCTTTTTCTTTAGCTTTATTCAAGGCTTTGATATCTAACTTCAGCTCTTCCTAGATATTCAACTTCTTACACAGCCTAGACTAGATTTCTCAAGACATGATACAGAGCCCAATACTTGTACCATTAGCTTTGGAGGGATGGAAAGAGTGTTGGGATGGAACATTGAAAGAGTTTATGTTGGTTAAGGAAATTCAGACTGACTTGCGAAGGGCCTTGCTTAACATTCTAAGGAATTTCGATTTCTTTCTGAGAGATTAACATCATTGCCATTAAGGTGAATACAAAAAGAATCTGACAATGGAATAAAATTTATGATCCCTGGGAATTCAGGAGGAAAAAAGCAATGTTTTAACATTGAAGAGCTGTCAGTTTGTTTTAAAAATATAACTGGAGATGTTGATGGCTATCATCTAGAATATAGATAATATACAAGTCTGAGATAAGATGATTAAGAAGTAAAATATAGCAGTAAAGATGAAAATAAGGGAAGAGACTGAGTAGTGTTTCTTATTAGTATCTTATATAATGCAAAAACTACATACAAACAAAACATATGTTGTTCGCCTTAGCTCACATTACATATATCAACAGCTATTAAGTCAAATCAAAACTTTCCAAATTAAGGGCGCTTGGGTGACTCAGTCATTAAGCAGCTGCCTTCGGCTCAGGTCATGATCCCAGGGTCCTAGGATTGAGCCCCACATCGGACTCCGTGCTCAGCGGGAAGTCTGCTTCTCCCTCTCCCACTCCCTCTGCTTGTGTTCCCTCTCTGGCTGTGTTTCTCTCTGTCAAATAAATAAATAAAATCTTAAAAAAAAAAATACCTTTCCAAATTATATTCCATTGGATATGTTAGGTCAAATGAAAATTGAATAAAAAGTTTAGATTCATGATTCACATCCTATAAAAAGTATTTATAATTACATAAATTTCTATTCAAATGAATGTTCTTCCTGATATGACAAAATGGTCTCATTTACTGCCTATAATTTTGTGTTTCATGTATTTGTTTTCTACAACTCAGATTCAAACTGAACATCTAACTGCATCATTTTAACAAAGATACAATTTGACATTGTAATTCCAAAAAAAAATCCTCATTACTCTGCCTACCATAATGTTGAAATATTATAATTACTCAATTTAAATTTGATGAATGAATAAAAATGATTCTTCCACTTGTGATCCACAGCAGTCAACAAATGTTCTCATATACTAAACCTCAGACATTGTACTATATATTTTATAAACCTGGGAAATATTTTTTATCTAAAGCAAACATGCATAATATTTGTTTTATTATCACAAAAATGTAAGGCAACAGAGCTCATAATAATTTATATTCATGAAATAGATATAATATTATTAGAATTTTAATGGATAGTATAATCACAAATTTTAAACTATATAGTTACAGTATCCTGGACATTTATGATTGCTTTAGTTTACTACTATGTCAATATATTAATTCAAACTAGGTTTTAAAAATAAACTGGACTTGAAAGCAAAACAAAAAATAATAGAATCCTCGGAATCAAGGATTACAGTGCATAATTTGTTTTTCAGTGGTTCCAAATGTCACTATGTTTAACAAATTTGTTTTGACAAGAAAACTTACCTAGAATTCCTCTATTTTAATTAAACTTACATACACTGATAAAGCATATTCCGGCATAATACATCATTTTCAGAAATAAGACTTTCACTTTGGGGCAAAGAAAGTAATTAAAAACTTGAAGAACTGATTACAAGTAACTTAAGAAAGTGAAGTTTATTTATGTGGGAAGGGGACAAAATAAATGAGAAGCATAATTAGCATAAATCAGTATTTGAATGTATGAACATCTGGGAGGATGGTTAGTTAGTCTCAGAGAACTAAAAACTACCTCCAGAATGCACAGTCAGCTAAGTCAATGGTTTATTAAATAAATACTTCTTGCACATGTAGTATGTTGCAGTCTATGCCCTACTCCCCTGAGGTTTATTTCCTACTTAGAGAGGCAGATACATTTCACTTTTCTGGATAATAGATGTTCTGAATAATAACGTTAACAATGATGGAGCAGTAGTATTGAAAAAGCCAGGTCAAAGTAACAGACATACAAGAGCAGTAAGTGAAGTATTGTAAACATCAACTGGGGGATATCATAACTGACACAAACGTAAACAGTAAAATAGTTTGTTTTCCAACACAATTAAACAGTAGAATCAACTTATTATGAGAACTAAATATGATCCCCATCAAGAATTTTTCAAGCTCTGCAAACACATAAACCTAGAAATTTATTTTGTATATAAATTAGATATAGTCCTTATAATATATTAATATTTGATAAAAATATACCATTTATAGAAAGGATTTTGAAGTAAGATATAAAAGTCCATTTTAAATAGCTTCAATGGGCCATCTTTAAGGTTAAGCTAGTTAGTTACTAAAGTTATTTTCAATCCCCATTGCCTGATTTAAAAACACAATTTTAGATATTAGCTTATCTCTTCTACTAGGCATTCACTTCAAGAAGATGGTTTCTTAGCTTTAAGTTGACAGTATGATTATTATTCACTAATAGTCAATGAGTGTATTTGAATATATTTAGGAATGGATGAATGAATGAATGAATGAATGAATAATGACAATCTGTGCTCTGTGTCAAGGAGAGGGAAGTCATGTAACTTCTTGAAGTAGCACACCATTAATATACCTGACAGTTCCACTACCATGATACTTGCCTAGCTTTTAAAAGTAAATTACTTTAGGGGCTCCCGGGTGGCTCAGTCAGTTAAGTGTCCAACTCTCGGTTTTGATTCAAGTCATGATCTCAGGGTCAAGAGATGGACCTGGCTTCCTGCTCAATGGGGAGTCTGCTGCTTTCCCCCCCCCTCTCTCTGCCTCTCTCTCCACTCATCCTCTCTCTCTCTAAAAAAAATAAATAAATAAATATTTTTTTAAAAAGGTAAATTACTTTAAAATTTCCCCAAGAAGGCAAGTGGTCAGAATATCACATGTATATATAGACATACATACACATAGACATGTAATATTTATATACTACATATACAATAAACAATATATATACATATATGTATATATATTGTATGAATGGCTTCTATAAGTAACTAAAAAGAAGTCCCCATATGCAGGAAGAAACCAGGTGGACATTAAATAACCAGAAGGCCAGAAATCAGGAGGTTACTTCCCACCACTTCTTAACATCCTACTGCTATAGTTCTTCATTTAATACATAAGTTAAAGCCAAGATACATTCAATCACCTCCTACTTTGTTGAGTATTTTGGGAATCCACAGAGAAAGGAACACTTCTACTTAAAAATATACAAACTTTAAAGGATTAGCTAATATTATATATTTAAAAAGTGTTGAAGTATACAACTTAACAACATAAGAAGCACCAGGAAATGATGTCAAATAACATTGTCTTGACTATTGTAACTTTGTAGTAAGCTATGGAATCAGAAAGTGTGAGTCTTCCAACTTTTCATCTTTAATGTTTTGGTTGTTCTGTCCTCTGCTATATTAGTTTGCTGGGGCTACTATAACCAGATGCTACTGAGTAGGTGACTTGAGTCACAGAAATTTATTTTCTTGCAATTCTTTTTTTTTTTCTTGCAATTCTGAAACCTAGAAGTCTGAGATCAAGGAATCAGAAGGGTTAATTTCTTCTGAATTCTCTGTCCTTGGCTTAAAGGTGACCATATTTTTGTATATTGTATCTTCACATGGTCTTTTCTTTATGTCTGTCTGTGTCCAAATTCTCCTGCTTATAATGACACTGTTAGTATTGGATTAGGGCCCAACTTAGTGATCTCATTTTAACTTAATTACCTTTTAAAAGCCCTACATTTAAATACAGTCATATTCTCAGGTACCAGGGATTATGAACTCAACATATAAATTTTGAGAGAACACAATTTGTAATACCTACAGAATCATATACATTTTAGGATCAGTTTTTCATAAAATAAAAAGAAATTGGGGTTTTTTTATGTACTGTATTAAATCCGTATGTCATTTTGGGGAATATTGCCATTTTAACAATATCGTTTTCTGATCCAAAACACAGGATGTGTTTCCATTTATTTAGATCTCCTGTAATTTCTTTTAATAATAATTTGTAGGGATTTTTTTAAAGGATTTTATTTATATATTTATTTGAGAGAAGGCGAGAGTGTGTGTAAGTGAAGGAAGGGGCACATGGGGTGGGAGAGAGAATTTCAAGCAGACTCCCAGCTATGTGTGGAGCTGGACACAGGGCTCGATCCCATGACCCTGAGGTCATGACCTGAGGGGAAACCAACAGTTAGATGCTTAACCAACTAAGCTGCCCAGGTACCCCTGATTTGTGGTTTTTAATGTAAAAGTCTTGAGCTTGTTTTATTATATTTTCTAAGTAACTTAGTGTTCTTCGTGCTATTGTAAAAATGGTATTGTTTTAATTTCATTTTTGTATCTTTTATTGCTGGTCTATTGAAATACAATTGACTTTTTTTTTTTTTTTTAAGATTTTATTTATTCATTTGAGAGAGAGAAAGCACACAGATAGGAGCAGGGAGCCTGATGTGGGGCTCAATCCAGGGCTGGATCTTAGGACCCAGGATCATGACCTGAGTCAAAGACATATGTTTAATTGACTGAGCCACCCAGAAGCCCCTATGATTGACTTTTGTATAGTGATCTTGCACCTTGTAACTTTACTGAGAACATTTATTAGTTTTATTTTGTGTGCATGAGTGTATGCCTATGTGTTTGCATTAGTGTAATCTTTAGAATTCTCTTTCTCAATAGAAAGATAGATAGATAATATTGTCTATAAGTGGGAATAGTTTTAATTATTCCTTCTCAATTTGAATGCTTTTTATTTCACTCTCTTGTCTAATTCCCCTGGGTAGAACTTCCACTATGCTATTGAAGTGGTGATAGTAAGCATCCTTGTCTTGAGAAAATAGTTGTTCTTGAAGCTTCACCCTAAGTGTGAACTGTCAGGGTGATTAGAATCCAGATTTGTTGGCCTGTCTTATTATTTCGGGCGAAGTAGGGGAAGTGAACTCCAGTACTCCTAAATGCACTTGCTAGAATACAGCTTCTGCAACACAGAGCTACATGGTGCAAAAATTTCTAACGTCCTGTCATGCCTAGATTGGAACTGTGGCCCTAAGACTGAGAGAGCTATGTGGAGAAGGAGCTCTGTCTAATCTACGAGCAGAGGGGACAAGTTGAAATCAAGTGACACACTTTGTTTTTACTATGATATAATAAATTTTCTTGAAAAAGTACTTTTCCATTTGATGTACACCCTAAGTGCCATTTCCAGAGACTATTCATGATTTTTGCCCATTAAATGACTAGTTAGCTGAGACAACATCAACCAAACTCTTTATACAATGACTCTGACATTCCTGAAGCCCTTAAAGAAAGATAAGTTTAAATGCCTTTAAACCTGATAAAATTTCACCCATCTTTTGTAATCTTAATTATAAAACTCTTAAAGATACATCCAAGTGAATTCAAGATAACTTGCATGTCTTTTCATGGTCCAAGATGACAATCTAGAGGATTTCAAATCAGTAGAGATAAACAACCTTTGAGTTTTATTTACATTTACTAATTTTTATGTTCTTTCTTGGCACAACAATAATTTAGTAATACTAAAATAACTGATTAGAAGTCTCAGCACAGTGCATTCTATCCTCTTCATCTTAATCAATACTGTTGGCTAACATCTTTGTGTGTACATTTCATTATGGACTATGATTTCTTAATATTAACTGTAAGGCAAATTCAATCAATATTCTTTTGATCTAAAATTATTGCCCCTTGGCCTATGATTATCCTCTGTTAATTTAGTCTCTGGGTCATTGACATGAACCAATGAAACTTGAAAGCTGTCTTACCTTCTGACATAGCAATACATTCCAGGCTTACTCTGTACCTTTCAATTCCAAACATGATGAATTCATTTCTCTAAGGGATCATGATTCCATTCAGTGGAAAAATGATAGTATGGAAGAACAAGAATCTGGATGTTTACATGAATCACGGGTTTGAAATTGCTCTTGGAACATTTCAATGGATATAACAAAAAAAAGGAATTTAGTGTTATTTAGTAATATGCTGACACAATATAAGTTAAAGGACATGGTTCTTAAAATTCTTATTTCATTAATTGTACTTTTCATTGTCAATTTTGAAATGGAGGTAAGAAAGAGTTAGCTTTTGGTTTGGATCTGCTTATTAAGTAAGATCATTTTTCCATGTTGTAGAAATTCATCATCCAATGTTATCCCAGTGAAATCTCAGAAATGCAAGGCTGACAGGAGAGTTTAAGCAGTTGCAGGTTCCAAATGAAAGCAAGGAGCAAACACTTGCAGAAGAATTTGTGACAAGAATTCCATTCGTGTTCTTTACATTCTTTCCAAATCTTAAAACTTTGAATGAAATGAGATCTAAACAGGCCTTCTGAAGCCTTTGCTAATTGGGATCTTCATCTACTCTATCTACAGAAAAAACAAGAAAGAGGGGACAGGACACAGCAGTGAGGATCTTGAACTTTGATTCCAGATGGATAAAGGTCAACCTTTGGCTTTGTGACTTTTTATCTACATGATCTGGACAAATTTCTTAGGCATACTTTGCCAGAGTTCCCTTTTTATGTAAAAATGGGCAGATGATTTCTATTAAAGACAGTAGCTACAAAGATTGAATGAGCTCAAGTTTACAAATGTATAATATTAGAGTTAATATATACAAAACCCTTCTAACAATGCATGCACATATTGTTAAATAAACCCAATATGATCCTTAAAGAATTCTTCCTAACAATGAGACTTGTTAGACCACCGTGCTTTCCTTCATAATGAGTAACAATCTTCATCCAGGCTTTTTCTGAGTTACTGAAACCTTTCTTGAGAAAATATGACTAAATAATTTATGAATATTAATAAAATTTGTGCAAAAAGCAAAGGCATAGATAAACTATTTCACAGAAAGTGTTTATCAATCTTAAATATCTCTTATTACTACTATATAATAGTTTAAAAAAATAATTTATGATTTGGGAAAAGAATACTTTAAAAGTCAAATTAAAAGATGGCTATTTACTCTAAATTTTTATATATACACATAACACTTCAAAGGAAGATTTACAGCAGTATAGGAAATGATGATTAAAGTGGCTGCTCTTACTTCTACTTGTCTTTTTTAATAAGAATTTGCCTCAGTTGTTGTCTATGATGGAGGCTATACCAGATGTGCTCCTGAAGGTTCTTAAAACATATGAGGGTCCTGGGGGTTAATTTCTGCTTCCATGGAAACTACCCTGGTGTGCCCCAGTTTTAAATGACTTCCTGCAGGCTGACACCTGGAGGCATTCGCTCAAAGAAACACCTTTCTTAGGATGGGAGCAACAAACAAAATGAGAAAAAAAAGGTTCATGTTTACCCTCTTGTGCATTAAATAGTCCAGTTAACATTTTCAATTTTTAGGAAATAATTTCTTTGAAATATACTTAGCTATATACATATATTATATATATATATATATATATATATATATATATAATATATATACACACACACACACACACACACACACACACACAAAGCTGGTAGCTCTTTAGATAGATAGATAGATAGATAGATAGATAGATAGATAGATAGATAGATATACACAAAGCTGGTAGCTCAAGTACATCTCTCTTGACTAGGAAAAGGTGTATTATGCCCACTGACAAAAGAATCATTAGTAGGTCATTTGTTCACTAATTAATTTATTTGACAAGCATTTGTTTGACGTGCCAAGAGGATAAGAGGTGATTAAGACCCAGATGCTGACGTCAAGAATCTAGCTATCTGAAAAACAAACCCACAAGAGAGATTATTCTAAGCTACTCTGGCAAGTGCAATGAGTACTACGTATATGGATAATATGTGTTTAGAAGGTATACATTACTAAGCACGGAGAAGGACTAGTCATGGAAACCTCTTTTAGAGAGGTAGGGAGCCTAAGGAACAGGGTAGAGAGAGGGCAAGCAAGGCA
The DNA here is from genome assembly GCA_028646535.1 of Procyon lotor. Taxonomy (NCBI): domain Eukaryota; kingdom Metazoa; phylum Chordata; class Mammalia; order Carnivora; family Procyonidae; genus Procyon; species Procyon lotor. The sequence continues at coordinate 3,659 of JAQQSY010000979.1, read as the reverse complement.
TGGAGAAGAGAAATGTTTTGGCATCTGGATATATGTAAGATGTGGCAAGTTATTTGGGATTGTGGAAATAAAAATACAAAGGGGAAATTTAAAAGGTGCCTGAAGATATAGATAATAGGGAGAGTCACATAATTGTTATATTGTGGCTCTTAGTCCATATATTCTAGGGAAGGGGAGCCCCGAAAGCTTTAGAGAAGAGAAGAAGCATAGTTAGATTTTCATTTTAGGGAGTCCCTCTGATGGCTATGTTGAAAATGGGACATTCAAGGGGACTGAAAGCAGGGATATAGGAGGGTTCTACTTAGGATTCTAGACCAATAAAACATGAAAGCCTAAAATAATACAAAGAAAGATAGAGGGGGGAAAAAGATTAAATATTTTCATGGAAAAAAATTCAGAAGAATTTGATTTGAGGAAAGAATGGTTGAGTGGGAGAGATATCCACTGATGTGGGAAGAAAACACAAAAGAAAACTTAAATTTCCTTACCACTTAAAGTCCATTGGCAAATCCTTGAAATAGGCAGAGTAGGCTTCCTCTAGAAACTTAGCTGTCTTGATGTCAAGACTTTGCTAAGAGCAATAGACAATCTTAGCTTCACATTTTCCTGACCCCACAAGATCCTCCAAGTCTACTTTAAAGTATAAAAAGTCCTTTGGAAACTTCTTTTATCTCTACCATCCCACTCCCCGGAGATATATGTTGGTAATCATCCCCCAAGCATATGGCCCACTGATAAACATCTGAAGGGTCTCATGACTAGGGTTTTCTGAAATGGTAATAAATGACCTTTTCCTAACAATAGCTAGTCCCTGCCCCCCAAGGTCTTGGAAATCTTGTTTCCAAAATACCTTGGAGGCTTGTGCTATCCCTTACCTCCTCCCTACTTGAAAGCACATAATCAGCCACTCCTCATGACCCCAAGTGCAGCTCTTTCTGCCTGTGTCCATGCTTTAATAAAACCATATTTTGCACTGAAGATATCTCAGGAATTCTTTCTTGGCTGATAGCCCCAAATCTCACCACTTTAAACCACATCATCCACTAAGACCCTGTGCTGTTAGGTCACTAGTGATTCCAACAACTGAGAGAGCCAGCGTTGGATATGATGAGCTCCAGATGTCTCTGGGATCCCAAGTTAGAGAAGACCAGCAGAAAGCTTTACATCTGAGTCTAAAGTGTAGGGGAAACCAGTGAACTAGACATAAACCTTGGGGTTCACATGCATATCGGCAGTTTTTAAATCCAAGCAATAGGTACCATCAGTGAGCATAAGTGAGTAGGCAAAAGCAGCAATGATCCAAGTATAAAGCTCAGGGAATGTTGAAATATCCATTCTGTGCCTCCTAATGGATGGAGTCAGTATAAAGGGCAAAAGCAAGTCTCAAACTTTTGGTGAAAAAAATATGGAATAATTCAGAGTTCAGTGGCAATGAGAGGGTTTGGGATTAACACAGTTCATAAATAAGATAGACCATATGCATGAAAATTAGAAGCCTTTCTTCCTCTATTTTAAATCCCAATGCATAGAAGTTATCTATGTTAATGGTATCATATCTTATTAATTCTGGAGAATAGTTTTATGACTAATCTTCTGTATCTTAACATAAAACCTTTAGTCAGGATTTACCAGCAAACCCCTTCCCCTATAAAATTTTATTAAATTAGTCCTTGAGTCTTTCTTTCAAAAATTTTTCTGTTATTATACTTCTAATATTTATTCTTTGTGTTATGAAAGAACAAAGTATTTGTATTCTATTCTAAAACTATAATTAGGCTTCCATTTCTAACTATAAATTTTTTCTAACATTCAAAACACATTGCTGGTGTTTACAATACGGACTACGTAAATGTTTATTACTTCTAATCAAACTGTAGGACTGGATCCACAGTAAAGGAAATGCAAACTTTGAACCTATGTCTGTGTCTCATAGGAGAATATATTACAGACATCTTTAAAACAAAGGTAGTCAGCTTTATTTTGTGAGTTGCTGAATTCAATTTTCAATGTATCAGTTTTATTACTTTGCCCATGTCACACCCCTGCTTTTTTTTTTTTAAAGATTTTTATTTATTTATTTGACAGAGAGAGAGAGATCACAAGTAGGCAGAGAGGCAGGCAGAGAGAGAGGAGGAAGCAGGCTCCTCGCTGAGCAGAGAGCCCGATGTGGGGCTCGATCCCAGGACCCTGGGATCATGACCTGAGCCGAAGGCAGAGGCTTTAACCTGCTGAGCCACCCAGTCGCCCGACACCCCTGCTTTTTAATATTTACTCTGAGTTTATATATCTTATAGTTTTACCTAGAAAGGAATTATCCTTTTTTTTTTTTTTTAATTATTCTTTGTTTTGGTGCTCTGTGCTACAGTTAATCTGTCAATCTGCTCCCTTTTAATTTCCATTTTCCTCCGATTTTCTAAATATCTGGTTCAGCATTTTGTGTCAGACAGGTAAGATTGATTGGATCACTAAGCTCTGAAGCCAACACTCTTCTCCTGGGCCCTCCTGTACCACAGAAGCTAGAAAGTCAAAAACAAAACAAAACAAAAAAAGCCTAAATTTCCTAAATTCCTTTATAATTAGGATTGTACAAATTATATTAAAAGGGAACTGATGGGGTAGTGAGTAAGGAGAGGGTCAAGGTAGAGGCAGGGAGAGATGGGGGTCCCTGACTAGGCTGTGAAACAGGCAGGCTGGAGGGCTAAGCTAGAATGAACAAGAGTTTAAGGAATACACCAGACCGCTTGGCCCTGGATGACAGGGAGTATTTGTCTTTGACTGCTACATTGTAATCACAGAAAATGACCAGACCTCAAACCTCAAAGGAATAAGTCATTAAGGGTGTTATCTATAGTTTTTGCTCAAACCCAGAGGGCACAAGAATCTCAAGGCCACAGCTTCCTGCTCAAGTTTTCAATAAAAACCTTCAGTGGCAACATTGTTGCAACCCCTCTTGCTCCTGAAAGCATTTTCTTTCCTTTTAGCTCTCACTTCACTTAATGAACTTTCACTTTACTTCACTGTTCTGTGTTCACAAGATTCATTCTTTGATTTCGTGAGACAACCCAGCGATCCTGCAACAGGAAGATAGGTCGGGTGCTCAAGCCATTCTCTTTGCTCCTGAGCATAGAAGCAGAGGCCCACTTGCTCCGGGGGCCCACGGTCCTGGTGTCTGGTGGTACCAACAAGAAAGTAAGTGCCTGTGGTCAGCACATAGCAGTTGTCATGCTGATTTCAATAACCATCATTACAATGGTGGCTCAGCCTAAAGCCTGCTTTTCCAGACCTTCCAACATGTTTGTGTTTACCAATTTCCCTATACTCCAAACTTTCTGCTTCAAGGGTATCATGTGGTTTTTTGTTACCTGCAAATAAGGTTTGCCTGACACACATTCCTTAGTTTATTATTAGAGTAAAAATATAGAAATATATTACATTTATATGCATATTAACATATTTGAAAAAGCATACAAGATATACTTAATATAAATCTTTTTTTTATCTCCGTGAAACTTTAGAAGTTCTGACATTTAATGAGACCTTGAGAAGGCAAGGAGAAGATACTTGTACCCAGTCTGATATCTAATATATAAATATTCATATTTTTGTTAATTACTATAAAACAGATTGAGCTAAAAGTATACACATTATTATGAATAATT
>JAQQSY010000977.1:0-14713 GCA_028646535.1 Procyon lotor | reverse complement strand
ATTTATTTTTATTTATTTGAGACAGAGAGAGAGAGCATGAGAGGGGAGAGGTCAGAGGGAGAAGCAGGCTCCCCGAGGAGCAAGGAGCCTGATGCCGGACTCGATCCTGGGACTCCAGGATCATGACCTGAGCCGAAGGCAGTTGCTTAACCAACTGAGCCACCCAGGCGCCCCAAAAATTTCTTTTTAAAGAACAGAAAAAGTAAGCATAACTTTCAGGGTTAGAATGGAGCCACTCCCATATGTAACTTTTTTTTTTTTTTTTGTATTGGGGGCCTTAATACAAGCCTTCAAAGACGTCTTGTGGAGCCCAAGGGCAAGGCACAGCCAAGCTTCGAGAAGAGCCAGAACCAGGCTCTGGAAAGCCATTAAGAAGCCAGGCAGGTTGTTTTCCCTCGGAGGCCTTTCTTTCAGCTTCTTTCTGAACGTCCACTTCGCACTTGTCCTCCTTGGCGGACCTGTTCCCCCCCGATTCTCTTGGAGCAAAGCCCAGCGTGACATCCGCTGTGTCCCGCAGAGAAACGGGTGGGAGTCTCGGAATCCCCAAAGCGAGATGCTGCGAGGGTGAGCCTGACGGGCCCAGACGAGAATCAGCTCGTGTCCTGGGTCTTATCCCCTTCTCTGGGCCTCTGTCCTCTTCTGGCTGCTTCTCCTCACCCAGGGCTTTCTACAGTTCTTCATGGTGATTGCCGCTTAAGCTTGCTTTGCTGTGTGGATGTTCAGAAGTCGCCAGGAATACTGAGATGTGGGAAAGACGCCATGTCAAGTAAACAAGAGGGACTCCTGAAATAAATTAGACCAGCTTATGAGCTGTGGGATTTGAAAAAGACTTACCCTTTTGACCTTAGACCAAATTCTTAGTTTGGGCCATAAGGCCGGCTGGAAGTTTTTATCCAGAATAAAACGTTACTTCTCTTCAGACTCAGAGGGATGAGTACTGCATTCTTATCTGGAGCTGCTTATTCTGGAAAAAGCTGTCTTATTCGCCACAGCCTGGCATCCGAGTCCTCTGAGACCTGTATTTTTTGTTTGTTTGTTTGAATATTTTATTTATTTATTTGACAGAGAAAGAGAGAGAGAGCACAAGCGGGGGGAGTTGGGAGAGGGAGAAGCAGGCTTCCCACTGAGCAGGGAGCCCGATGCGGGGCTTGATCCTAGGACCCTGAGACCGTGACCTGAGCCGAAAGCAGACGCTTAACAACTGAGCCACCCAGGCGCCCCTGAGACATGTGTTTTGATGGGTTTCAAACAGTCCAGGATAGAGGCAACTTGTTTGATTGCTATCAATTCATCATTGTGGTTGTGTTTGAAAACATTATTTATTTATTTATTTTTAAAGATTTTATTTATTTGAGAGAGAGAGTGAGCACAAGCAGGGGGAAAGGCAGAGGGAGAGCCAGATGCAAGGCTTAACTCCAGGACCCTGGGCTCATGACCTGAGCCCAAAGCAGATGCTTAACAGACAGAGCCGCCCAGGTGCCCTGAAAACACTTTTTAAAAGATTTTATTTATTTATTTGAGGGGTGCCTGGGTGGCTCAGAGGGTTAAAGCCTTTGCCTTCAGCTCAGGTCATGATCTCAGGGTCCTGGGATCGAGCCCCGCATCGGGCTCTCTGCTCAGCGGGAAGCCTGCTTCCGCCTCTCCCTCTGCCTGCCTCTCTGCCTGCTTGTGATCTCTCTCTCTCTGTCAAATAAATAAAATCTTTTTTTAAAAAAAATATTTATTTATTTATTTGAGAGAGACAAGAAAGCATGAGCAGGGTGGGGGAGGGGCAGAGAGAGAGGGAGAACAGGCTTCCCGCGGAGCAGGAAGCCTAACTGGGGCTTAATCCCAGGACCCTAAGATCATGACCGAAGGCAGACACTTAATGGACTGAGCCACCCAGGCGTCCCTTGTTTGAAAACATTTAAAAAATACAGTAATCATAGGGGAAATTGCGTGCAGGACATACGAGAACTCTCTATAATATTCTTGCAACTCCTCTGTAAATCTAAGGCTATTTGAAAATAAAATATTTGTCCAAAGATAGAATGAAATAGGCGCGTCCAGCTGGCCCGGTCCGTAGAGCATGCAACTCTTGATCTCGGGGATGTGAGTTCAAGCTCCACGGTGGGGGTAGAGATGACTTGAAGATAAATCTTAAAGAAAATAGAATGACATAACCAACCAAACACCTAAGCCTAGGGGTGAAATTAATTAAGCATGCATTTTAGGGGCATCTGGCTGGGTCGTTGGTAGAACGTGCAACTCTTGATCTCAGGGTTCAAGCCCCTTGTTGAATGTAAAGATTACTTAAAAAAACATCTTTAAAAAAAAAAAACCCATGTAGTTTAAAGTATTGTGCTCAAGGAGGCTTGCTGATGGGAAAGTGAGTTCCTGGTGTGTTTCCAAATCACCAAAAGCTGTTGAGTCCGCTGACGCCGTCTACACCATGAACACTTATCTTAAGGTTGTGTCCACACAGATTGTTTCCGCACTGGCTGACACAGAAAAGGTACTATTTGTAGGCTGTCTGGTCTTAGCAGAAACCTCTGTGTGGGTGTTTTGGCTAACTGTGTGGGAGCAGGGGAAGAATATAGAAAGCTCGTGGAGCTTTGGAGCTGGGCAGGTCTGGGTTTGCATGATCTGCCTTTTGCTGGCCAGCTGGGTGACTTAGGGGAGTTACCTAACCTCCCTGAGGACATGTGAAATGGGGCTTAATCATGTTGTGTTACAGACTTGCCGTGACAATTAAATGAGATGGTATGTCAGTAATACCTGGTGTATTGCTGGGACTTAGTAAATGGTAACAATTTATCTGTAAAAGTTCCTGGAGTACTCAGTTGTTAAGTAGTTGCCTTCTGCGCAGGTCATGATCTCAGGGTCCTGGGAGCCCACATTGGGCTCCCTGCTCAGCCGGAAGCCTGCTTCCCCTTCTCCCACTCCCCCTGCTTGTGTTCCCTCTCTCGCTGTGTCTCTCTCTGTCAAATAAATAAATAAAATCTTAAAAAAAAAAAAAAAAAAGGAGCTCCTGGAGTAAATCTGTAACCAATATATTTTCTTCTTTCTCTTTTTCTCTTCTCTTCTCTTCCCCTTCCTTCCTTCCCTTCCCTTGCCTTTCTTTTCTTTTCCCTCCCTCCCTCCCTTCCTTTTTTATTTTTCTTTTTTTCTTTCCTCCCTTCTTTTTCCTTCCTTCTTCCCTTTCTCCCATCCTTTCCCTTTCTTTCTTCCCTTCCCTTTCCTTCCTTTGCTTCTTTCTTTATCTTTTGACTGCCTCGGGGAGGGGACTGACAATTTCTATTCCCTCAGGGAGTTTAACGGAAAGCTCACACTGCTGCAGATACTTAGGAACAAACTGAAAACTGAAAGTGAATGAATAATAAATAAGCTGCTGTAAGACTCCCTAATTTATGGAAAGAGTGGAAGTCTGGAACCCAGCATTATTAGGAAACAGTAAAGGGTCCCAAGAAGATGAGGATGTTCACCTCCAAATAGAAAATGTCAAGAATAACATTCACTCGTGTAACAAATATTTATAGAAGCTGCTGGGGATACAGTGGGGAATAGACTCGGCGTGGACCCTGTACTGAGATCCCACAGTCTAGTCCAGCAGACACACACACACACACCCCTGCACGGTTCTTGATTTAATACTTGTGTGCAACACATACTCATATTTTTATTTTATTCTATTTCATTAAAAATACGTTTCATAACCCATTAATGTGTTGCATCCACGGTTTGAAAAACGTTGATCTAGTCATGGAAACAGACACACAGAGAGCTAATTATCATACAATGTTATAAGGGCAGTGACAGGGAAGTATTCCCAGGGGTCAAGGGAAGTGTTCTGAACTCACATCTTTTAAATTAAAAGGTCTGGTTAAGGAGGGTGCCAAAACATTGTGTGTCCCTAGCGTGAGATGCATTTTTTGGTCTTTTTTTTTTCATGTTTACATTTTTTATCTTTAATCACCAAAGTGACATTCCTATGTTTGTAATACGCATATAACCATAAATTTTTTATGTAATTTGGGGATCCCAGAATGGTAGCATTTTATACAAATAAAAGCTTTGTGCTTTAAAAGCTTTTCACTGATGTTTCAAAGAACACTAGAGACAGTACATTTTCCCATTATCTATGGCTGGGTAACAAACTATCCCAAAACTTAGTGGCCTAAGACATCTTGTTTCCATCATTATTTTGTGGGTCATGAACTTGTACAGGGCCTTGGCTGGATGTTAGGGGCAACAGGGAGTGGCGGATCCATCCCCATGATGGCTTCCTCACTTACGTTGAGAAGGAAAAATCTCCTCTACCTTTCAAAGTTCTTCTGGCTGGTCTAAGAATTGTCTTGATATGAGACAGATTGATAAGGGAAAATCAAATTTAATTATGTATGTATGGGGAATCCACATAAACGTGAGTGATTCCAAAGACAGGTAAGACAAGGTATGGGGCGCCTGGGTGGCTCAGTTGTCAAGGATCTGCCTTTGGCTCGGGTCATGATCCCAGGGTCCTGCTTGGCGTGGAGCCTGCTTCTCTCTCTCCCTCTGCCTGCTGCTCCCCCTGCTGTGCTTGCTCTCTCTCTCTCTCTCTCTCTCTCTCTGTCAAAATAAATAAATAAGATCTTTAAAAAAACAACAACAATGAGGTATGTATGTCATGCTGAACTAAGGGGAAGCGGGTAGGGGCCTGGGACTTCAAAGGGAAGGGAAGCAACTCACAGGAAGATAGAGAGGAGTAAATATTTGGTAAACAAGTATTTGCTAGGCCACCCAGAAACAAGGGGACATAGAACTTGGATCAGACAGGCCTTGCCAGGTGCCTCCTTATCTACCGTACTTAGTTCGTATTACAGGTAGTTACCTATGGTGTTAGCTCTCTTTCTGGAGCGGGTTCTTCATCCAGATTCTGGGGCAGTTGCAAGGAGGGTCTGAGTTTCTTCCCGAGTCTTTTGGGCCTTGATTGTTTTCAGCTCAAAATAATCTGTGTGCAAAAGTGGCACATTTTGGGGTGATCATTCTGAGCCCCTACACTCACATGCTGAGCACCTTGGCACTCCTTGGTCTGTTCCCCTCCACATGACATCTCATCCTCCAGGGCCTCTCCATGTAGCTTGGGCTTCTCACAACATGGTGGGCTCACACTAGTTGACCACTTATGTGGCACCTGGCTTGACTGAAGTGTGTTCCAAGAAACAAGAAATGGAAGCTGCTGGCAGTCTCTTCTGACCCGAGCCCTGAAACTGGCAGCAGGAGCATGTTCGTGGGTGTACAGACTGTGTAGCCACACAGGGCTCCATGCTGAGTTTGATGCCCTGCTTTGCCATCTTGAAATTCTTTTTTTAAATTATTCTATTTGTTTAAATTTTATTTATTTATTTTTAGTAATCTCTATACCCAAGGTGGGGCTTGAACTTGTGCTCCTAAGGTCAAGAGTCCCGTGCTCTTCCAACTGAGCCAGCTAGGCGCTTGCCATCTTGAAATTCTTAGTAAATGTTTAAAAGGGATCCTACATTTTTGGTTTGGGCTCTGGCCAGTATATCTCTTTGGCTGTAATTATTTGTCTAAGCAGTTACCGAACCGACTTGGATTCAAGGGGAAGGGATATAAAACCCACCACTGGGAAAAGTATCAAAGAACTCACAATCACCTTTAATCCATCACAGCATGCTGTAAGAGAGGGGATAGAGTATGAGAATCAAGAAATCTGAGGTCTGGGGGCATCTGGCTGGCTCAGTCAGAAGAGCACGTGACTCTTGACATCGGGGTCATGAGCCCACATTGAGTGTAGAGATTACTTAAATAAATAAACAAACTTGGGGCGCCTGGGTGGCTCAGGTGGTTGTGCATCTGCCTTCGGCTCAGGTCGTGATCTCAGGGTCCTGGGATCGAGCCCCTCATTGGACTCCCTGCTCAGCAGGGAGCCTGCTTCCCTCCCTCTCTGCCTGCCTCTCTGTCTACTTGTGATCTCTCTCTCTCTCTCTCTGTCAAATAAATAAATAAAATCTTTAAAAAAGGAAATTAAACAAACAAACGTAAAAAAAAAAAAAAGAAATCTGAGATCTAGTCCCAGTTTTATAGCCACAATGAGCCTGCCCCCTCACAACCACTTCAGCTTTTGGGACTTCAGTTTCCTTCCACTTGAAATGAGGAAATTGGTTCTACAGTCATGAACCTCTAGCGCCACATTTGTAACTCTAAATGTACATCTGATACGGTATTCATTAGAAAAACTGTTTCCATGGGACTCACCAAAGGGAGAAAGGCATGGGAACGGAAAGCAAATGAACTACAAAACAATGATTACTAGTTTAATCAGAAGGACCGTTGATCTAAATTCAAGGTCAACTGCCTCCACCTCCCACTTGTTCATTCCAGAAACACCCGTTACAGATTACGAGGCAGACCCACAGTGCTGGGTGCTTGGGGCAGTGGTGAGCTACATCCACAGGCCCCCATCTTCACGGGTGCGCAGTCTGCAGGAGAGCCTGCAGACAGTTGCAGCTCAGAATGCTGAACGCTCTTGGGGGGGAAGGCATTAAGCCCTTGTGTACCTGTCCTGAGCAGGGGAGGGGCTGAGGAAGAGTGAGCTGAGTTCTGAAGGCTGGAGAGGAGTTAGGTCTGGGAGATGGAGTGTGGCATGTTCAGATCCTCTGCAGAAGAAAGAGACTGTGAAAAGGCCAGTCAAGAGGAAGCTGGGAGACTTTAGGGAACTCAGAGTCACTATGTGTGGCAGAAGTGCCGACGGGATATATTCGGTGGTGGCAAGAGAGAGTGCTGTTAAGAGTAGTGATGGGGGAGGAGACTGAAGACCTAAGCAGGGTCAGATCTGGGGGAACCTCTAAATCTTGAGAGGGAGTTTGGACTCTCTCCTGGGGCCCAGAAAAACAAGGAAGGTTTCAAAATTGGACAGTGGTCTATCCAGTGTGGGTTTAAGGAATCATCTGGGTTCCTGCGTGGACTGCTGAGATCAGACTGGTCGGAAGTGGGGCAGGGTAGTCTGGGGAGTGGACTGGTAAGAGGCTGCGGTTTGTAGTCAGGGTGAGAAATGATGGTAACAGTACTAAGGGAGAGGCAGTGGAGATGGAGTGAAATGGACAGATAAGAGAGATTTAGTAGAAGCAACAAGACTTGTGATGGAGTGTAGGGGAGGAAGAAGGGGGTGGCAAGGATGATGACCAAGTTTCTGGTTGAGCAACAGGGTGGATGGGATGGTGATGTCATTTACTGAGAGGGAAAGACCATGAGAATAGATTTTTTGGTGGAAGAGTGGAGGGATCAAGGGTTCAGTGTGGCATATATTTAGTTTGCCATGGCTGTAGGACTTCCGGGTGAGGATATCCAACAGAGAGTTGGGTTGTGGGTATGCAAGTCAAAAGAACTGGAGGAGGCTGTGGGTTAAGAGAGGGTTTTTGGTTTTTTTAAAAGATTTTATTTATTTACTTATTCGACAGAGAGAGAGAGAATAGAGCCCGATGCGGGGCTTGTTCTTTTGATCCCAGGACCCTGAGATCAGGACCTGAGCCAAAGGCAGAGGCTTTAACCCACTGAGCCACCCAGGTGCCCTAGGAGAGGGGTTTTGTTTTGACCTAGGAGTGACCGCTTGTTTGCATAATGATGGGAAGAACACAGGAAAGGAAAAGCAGGAAAACAGAGGGGTCAACAGGAATAGTCAATGGATGGGATGGGTCATCACAGGACTGGGGATTTGTCTTCCAGAGGAAGAGAGCCTGGGAATTAAGAGTTCAGACTCTTGGGTGGGGGGATGGGTGAAATAGGTGAAGGGAACTAAGGGTACACGTATCTTTAAAAAAGGTATACTTTTTAAAAAATTTGTACTATTTTTTCCTTCAAAATTTTTATTTAAATTCTAGCTAGTTAACAGATAGTGTAATATTGGTTTCAGGAATAGAATTTAGTGAATAATCACTTACATACAACACCCAGGGCTCATCACAAGTGCCCTCCTTAATGCCCATCCCCCATTTAGCCCATCCCCCACCCATCTCCCTCTATCAACCCGCACTTTGTTCTCTATGGTTAAGAGTCCCTTATGGTTTGCCTCTCCCTTTCTCCTTCTCTTGTTTCCACCTCCCACACGTTTTGCCTAGCACAATACACTGTAGCTACATCTACATTGTTGCAAGTGGCACGATTTCATTCTTTTTTTTTTTTAAAGACTCTATTTCTCTGAGAGAGAGAAAGAGCATACTGGTGGTGGGGAGGGGTAGAGGGAGAGGGGACAAGCAGGTTCCCCAAAGAGCGGGAGCCTGAAATAGGGAGCCCGATGCGGGGCTCGATCCCAGGACCCTGAGATCATGACCTGAGCCGAAGGCAGAAGCTTTAACCCACTGAGCCACCCAGGCTCCCCTTATTTTATTTTTTTAAGTAATCTCTACACCCAAAATAGGGCTTGAACTTACAACTTCAAGATCAAGAGTCATGTCCTCTCCCAACTGAGCCAGCCAGCACTGCCCCGCACCCCCGCTGCCACCTTGACCTGGTTTCTTTTTTTTTTTTAATATTTTTTTAATTTGTTTATTTGACAGAGAGAAAGAGATCACAAGTAGGCAGACAGGCAGGCAGAGAGAGAGAGAGGGAGAAGCAGGCTCCCCGCAGAGAGAGAGCCCGACACGGGGCTCGATCCCAGCACCCTGAGATCATGACCTGAGCCGAAGGCAAAGGCTCAACCCACTGAGCCACCCAGGCGCCTCCTGATCCAATTTCTTAATAGACTTTTTAAAGAACACTTTGAGATTTACCAAAAAATTGAGAAGATAATACAGAGTTAAATTCATGGTTTATTTGGATTTTCTTAGTTTTTACCTAATATCTTTTTTCTGTTCTAGGACCCCATCCACTCTGCATATAGTTATTATGTCCCCTTAGGCTCCTCTTGGCTGTGATAGTGTCTTGGACTTTCCTTTTCTTTTCTTTTCTTTTTAAAGATTTTATTTATTTGACAAAGAGAAACACAGCGAGAGAGTGAACACAAGCAGAGGGAATGGAAGCAGGAGAAGCAGGCTTCCCGCTGAGCAGGGAGCCTGATGCGGGGCTCGATCCCAGGACCCTGGGATCATGACCTGAGCCGAAGGCAGACACTTAATGACTGAGTCACCCAGGCGCCCAGGACTTTCCTTTTTGATGATCTTTTTTTTTTTTTTTTCCTTTTCGATGATCTTGACAGTTTTGAGGAGTACTGGTGAAATATTTGGGAGGACGCTCCTCTATTGGATTATTTGATGTTTTTCTCATGTTTAGACTGATTAACCAAAACATAGTTATATGTTTTGGGGAGGAAGATCACAGAGATAAAGTGCCATTCTTATCAGATCATGTTAAGGGTACATACTATCAATATGATTTATCACCCTTGATATTGACTTTGATCACATGACTGATGTAGTGTTGGTAAGGGTACATACTATCAATATGATTTATCACCCTTGATATTGACTTTGATCACATGACTAACGTAGTGTTGGTCAGGCTTCTCCACTGTAAAGTTACTTTCCCCTCTTCGCAGCTCTTTGGAAGGAAGTCACAATTATTTGGAATTATTCTGCATGTGAGATTTGTCTCTTCTTTCCTATATATTTATTTATTCATTCATTCATTCATTCATTCATTCATTCATTCATTCATTCATCCATTCTATCATTTCTTTATATCAAAATGGACATTTATACTTTGTGCTTTAATCCAGTACCTCTCCAGCCCTAGAATCAGCCTTTTCTCCAAGGAAATAAAGAACCTTGGTTTCTTTTATTGGAGAATGGTATTAGAAACTACAATCTGGGTGATAGGTATCTTCCATCTGAATAAACTTTAAATAAACTTTAATCTGATCACAAATCTATCATCTTGAAGTAACATAGTCATTTTTCCTATCAGTCAGTGTTCAACCAGAGACACAGAACTAGTAGGAAATACCTACTAAGAGTTTTATTGTAAGGAACGGGCTTCTGCAATGGTGAGGTCTGACTAGGCAAATTGGGAATTCACAGGGCAGGTTTTCAGAAGGGCATAGTGGACCTCACAGGCATGGGCTGTCCACAGGCTGAAGCCACTGTACCCAGGCAGAATTTTCTTTTCTTCTTCAAGATTTTATTTATTTATTTGACAGACAGAGAGAGTGCACACAAGCAGGGGGAGCAGCAGAGGGAGAGGGAGAAGCAGGCTCCCCACTGAGCAAGGATCTCAATGTGGGACTCGATCCCAGGACCCTGGGATCATGACCTGAGCTGAAGACAGACACTTAACTGACTGAGCCACCCAGGCGCCCCAAAATTTCTTTTCTCAGGGGAGCTTGAACCCTGCTCTTAAGGCTTTTCAACTGATTAAATTGGGCACACCCAGGTTATCTAGGATAACCTCCCTTACTTAAAGTGAACTATAGATTTAATTACATCTTCAAAATACCCCAACTGCAACACCTAGATTAGTGTTTGAATAAATGGGGACTGTAGCCTCGCTAAGCTGACGCATCAAAAAGACCATCATGCCTTGGGGTGCATCACCCTCTTATGAGCTAAAGCTTTCATACTGTTTCATATTCAGAAGAGAAGTTTTGTTTTGTTAAGTAAGCTCCATACCCAACGTGGGACTTGAACTCAAGACCCCAAGATCGGGAATCACATGCTCTCCCAACTGAGCCAGGCTGGTACCCACTAGACTGTTACATATTCAGGATGCGCCGTAAACTTCTTGCCTTCTTCAGCTGAACACTGAATAGTTTGCTCTGGTCATAATTACCCAGGGCCCTCAATGCGAGCATCATTTATCATACTGAGCTGAGCTCACGGAGGTGCTTCAGGGCCTCTGAGGCCTGGAAGGCAACTTATCCCCAAGCCCAGGATCCTCGTTGCCCCAGGTCTTTTAGTTCCTCTGTCAACTTTCTTTTAAAGTTTGTTTGTTTGTTTGTTTGTTTTAGTGATCTCTACACCCAATGTGGGGCACTCACGACCCTGAGATCAAGAGTCAACACAAACCCTTCCGCTTGAGCCAGCCAGGTGCCCCCTCTCCATCAGCTTTCTATTGATAGACTTCCTCCGTCTCCTTCTTTCCTTTCTGAACGCTGCCACTTCTCACGGTCATGAGCCTGACTCTCCCTCACACTCCACGGAACAACCAGGCTGGGTGATGGGAGCTGAAAGCCAAGTGTACACAGGTTGTTCTGGGAAAAGACGTCAGTGCTACAGGGGTCTCTCTGTCCTTGAGGTGGAGAAAAGTGTCGAATATGAAATGGATCGACCAAAAGCATACAAAACGAATGCTCATATTTCTGTACTGGAGACTAGGGATACAAGGATAAATCAGAGTGGATACTTTTCTTTCCTTATTTGTTCAGTAACTCTGTGTGCATATGTCGTGTACAAGGGAAAGCATATAAAGCTGTCAGCTAAGCTTTCAGCAGAAACTGTACAGGCCAGAAGAAGGTGGCATGATATATTCCAAACACTGAAAGGAAAAACCTACAACCAAAAATACTCTACCCGGCAAGGTCATCCTTCAGAATTAAAGGAGAGAGAGAGAGTTTCTAAGACAAATAAAAGTTAATGGCGTGCCTGGGTGGCTGAATCAGTTTGGTGTGTGACTCTTGGTTTTGGCTCAGGTCATGATCTCAGGGTGGTGAGATCGAGCCCCACGTCAAGCTCTTCGCTCATCAAGGAGTCCGCTTGAGATTCTTTTCCCCTCCCTCTTCCACCTTTCTGCTCCCCGTCCTGCTCTCTTTCGTTCTAAAATAAATAAATAGTCTTTTTAAAAAAAAGTTAAAGGAGTTACTCACCACTAAACCAGCCTTCCAAGAACTGTTAAAGGGTCTTCATGTGGAAAAGAAAAGGACATAACTAGAAGTAAGAAAATTATGAAAAAAAAACTTCACTGGGAAAAGCAAAGATGTAGTAAAGGTAGTATAGATCAGTCACTTATAAAGCTTGTATGAATATTAAAAGACAAAAGTAATAAAATTAATTACATCTAAAAAATTAATTCAGGGATTCACAAAATAAAAAGATGTAAAATATGATACTGTATACGTAAAAGAAGGAGGAGTAAAACTGTAGTGCTTCTAGAATGTGTTTGAACTTAAGTTACCATCAACTTAATACAGACTGCCATAAATTAGGATATTACGTATGAACCTCATGGTAACCACACACCAAAAACCTATCATAGATACACAAAAAATAAAGAGAAAGAAATCTAAGGATAACACTAGAGAAAGTCATCAACCAGAAAACAATTAACAAAACTGGCAGTAAGTACATATCCATCAACAATTACTTTAAAAGCAAATGGTCTAAATGCTCCAATCAAAAGACTAGGGTGACTGAATGGATTAAAAAAAAATAAAGACCCATCTATATGCTGCCTACAAGAAACTCACATCAGACACATACAAACAAAAAGTGAGTGCATGGAAAATATACTCCGTGTAAATGGAAGCAAAAAAACCCACAAAAAACTGGGGCACTAGTTCTTACATCAAACAAAACAGACCTTAAAAGAAATAATGTAATAAGAGACAAAGAAGAACATTACATTATGATAAAAGGATCTATCCAACAAGAGCATATAACAATTGTAAATATACATACACCCAATAGTGGAGTGCCTAAATACATAAGGCAAAGGTTGACAGATATGAAGGGAGAAAGTGACAGTAATATAATAACGGTAGGGAACTTTAACACTCCACTTCCATCAGTGGGTAGATCAGACAGACAAAATCAGTAAGGAAAAAATGGCTTTGAATGACACATTAGACCAGATGGGCTTAACATACACATACAGAACATCCCATCCAAAAACAGCAGAACACGTGTTCCTTTCAAGTGCACATGGTGTATTCTACAGGATAGATCTCATGTTAGGTCACAAAACAAGTCTCAATAAATTTAAGATTGAAATCACAGCAAGCATTTATTCCCCAACCACACGGTTTGAAACTAGAAATCAATTATAAGAAAATAAAACAGGAAAAAACACAAACATGTCAAGGCTAAACAACATGCTACTAAACAATGAGTCAACAAAGAAATCAAAGAGGAAATCAAAATATACCTGGAGGCAAATGAAAATGGAAACACAACAGTCCCAAAATCTTTGGGACACAGAAAGAGCAGTCCTAAGAGGGAAGTTTATAGCAATACAAGCCTACCTGAAGAAACAAGAAGAGTCTCAAATAAACGATCTAACCTTATACGCAAAGAAACTAGAAAAAGAACAAAGCCCAAAGTTAGTAGAAGGAAGAAAATAATGAGAATGGGAAAAGATAACATAGAGACAAAAAAACAAAACAAAACAAACAAACAAACAAAAAACAGTAGAAAAGATCAATAAAACCAAGAGCTAGTTCTTTGAGAAGATAAACAAAATTGATAATCCTTTAGCCAGACTCATAAAGAAAAAAAAGGAGGGAAGACTCTAACAAATAAAATCAGAAATGAAAGAGGAGAAGTTACACTGACACCCAGGGACTATAAAGAATTATAAGACGCCACTAGGAAAATTATAAGCCAATAAATTGGACAACCAGGAAGAAATGGATAAATTCCTAGAAACAATCTTCTGAGATTGAATCAGGAAGAAATTAAAAATCTGAACAGACCAATTACTAGTAACAAAATTCAATTGGTAATCAAAAACCTCCCAACAAATGAAAGTCCAAGACCAGTTGGCTTCACTGGTGGAGTTCTACCAAACATGTAAACAAGAGTTAATACTTATCCTTCTCAAGCTATTCCAAAAAAATAGAAGAGGAAGGAAAGCTTCCAAATTTATTCTATGAAGACAGCATTACCCAAATACCAAAATCAGGCACTATAAAAAAAAAAAGAAAAGAAAAAGAAAATTACATGCCAGTATCCCTGATGTACATAGATACAAAAATCCTCAACAAATATTAGCAAACCAAATTTAACAATACATTAAAAAACCATTCACCATGATCAAGTGCAGTTTATTCCAAGGGTGCAAGGATCATTCAATATCTGCAAATGAATCGACATGATACACCACATTGGAAAAATGAAAGACAAAAATCATATGATCCCTCAATAGATGCAAAAAGAGCGTATCAACATCTGTTCACGATAAAAACTCTTGACAGAGCGAATTTAGACAAAGCGAATACCTCAGCATGATAAAGGCCATATATGACAAACCTATAACTAACATCATATTCATATTCCAAAAGCTTTCCTCCTAAAATCAGATGCGAGATTAGGATGTCCATTCTTTTTTTTTTTTTTTTTAAAGATTTTATTTATTTATTTGACAGAGAAAGAGATCGCAAGTCAGCAGTGGGGTTGGGGGGAGCAGGCTCTGCCGAGCAGAGAGCCCGATGTGGGGCTTGATCCCAGGACCCCAAGATCATGACCTGGGCTGAAGGCAGAAGCTTTAACCCACGGAGCCACCTAGGTGCCCCTAGGATGCCCATTCTTATCACTTTTATCCAGCATAGCCCCGGACATCCTAGCCACAGCAATCAGACATAAAAGGCATTGAAATTGGTAAAGAAGAAGTAAAGGGGCACCTGGGTGGCTCAGTAGGTTAAGCATTTGACTGTTGAGTTTTGGCTCAGGTCATGATCTCAGGGTTAGGAGATCCAGCCCCGTGTTGGGCTCTATGCTGGGTGTGGAGCCTGCTTAAGATTCTCTCTCTCCCTCTCCTTCTGCCCCTCCCCAGACCATGCATGTGCTCTCTCTCAAATAAATAAATAAAT
>JAQQSY010000976.1:0-14713 GCA_028646535.1 Procyon lotor | reverse complement strand
AAATAAATAAATAAAACTAAAGAATCCATCAGGTGTTTCCACAACTGACTAATGTAAGTCCCAGAAGACAAATGATAGAGAATAAATTATCAAAGAAATAATGTAAGGGTATTTCAACTAGACTGAGGGACATGACTACAGATTTAGAGTCTACTGAGGGTTTAGTACCATGAGGGGAAAAAAAAAAAGAGTGAAGCACACCTTGTTGAAACTTAGAAATACCAGGGTACAAACATGACCATAAATGCTCTTATAATGGGGGAGTGGAGGAAACAACTTATATTAAAAACAAAAAACAAAAAAACAATCTCCTTTCTCATCAGACCTTGCAGTAGCAACACTAATTACTAGAAGACAGTGGAGCAATGTGAAGTTTTAAGGGGAAATGATTGTTAAACTCTAACTCTGTGTCTAACTAAACTATCATGTAAGAAGATAGAAGTGAGACACTTTATATATCCAAGGACTCAGAAAAAGATTTACCTTCCATGTAAATCTCTGTGTTGTGATAAAACAAAGGGGTCAGCCACACCGAAAGATAACATAGGATCCAGAAAACAGGAGCTTTAACCACAACTGTGAAAAGAAGTCTCAGAATTTTTGCCCAGAGAGAATTAAGTCCCGGGGTCCTCAGAGGAGCCTCCAGGACTAGACCAGATTAATGATGCTCAGATTGGGCCCCGCACATCCCTAGAGAACACAGAAACCTTTTCAGGGAGTCTGTAAAATCACAGCTATTTTTATAATAATCCTAAGATATAATATGCCTTTCTCGTGTCTTTGACATTTGCACTGATTTATGCGTAAGCAATGGTGGTTAAAACTGCTGACACTTTATGGAAGACTATTCTGCCTTGAATTCATCAGTCAGGCATAAAACTGTGTATTTTAACTGCACTTTCTTTCAGAACACAGTAAGTAGAACTCACCTAACTGTTGTATTTTAATTGTCCTAAGGGTCTTGCTTAAATAAAAAGATAAGAATGTCTTCTACATTAACTTGTAGCAATGCCTTTACAAATAAAACTTATAAATTAAAAAAAAATTGTTGATATTTTAGCCCATAAATCAACGTAGTGGTACCAGAGCTGTACTTGGTACCTGCTAGACACTAAATTCTTCTCTGCCTTAAACTGTGCCCCAAAAAGAGAAGAAAAAAAGCCACTTTTTATTTAAGAATGTCATGGATGAAGCAGCAAAAATTACTTTTATTCATCTCGATCCACAAGTACATGTCTTTTTAATATTCTGTGTATCAGAACAGGGGTATATAATCATTGTCTCCCTCAGTATGAAGGTGTACTTGGTGTGAACCACCTGTGCACCTGTTTCATTTGTGAGCTGAACCAGATGTGTTTGCTAGGGACGTCATTTTCACTCCCTTGAACAACCGATGGGCAAACTATGGTTATTTGAACTTGGAGTTTGGGCAGACATTTCCCCAAATAAATGAAATGACCCTGTCCCTTCAAAGAAAACAATGGACAGTTTGTATTGCCACCGACAAGATACAAACTTTCAAGGAGAAATGAGATTTTGGTAAACTTGTCTCTACTACTATGATCCTGGCAGATTCCCAGTACTTCCAAGACTTTCCTAATGATATCAGTGGTGATATTAACAAATGTTATTTTTTGATATTGTAACATCAAATGTGTCAACATTTGAAAGATCTTCATAATTCTTTGAATCAATATTTTCTAAATAACTAATGCATGGTGTTACATCAGACATGAGCAGAAGAGCTCTTCAAAGTATAGCTATATCAATCAATAGATTTTAAAGGAACAGAATAGAAAAACTGCAATTATATGATGTCAGATCCACATTACAATTAACTTTTAAGAAATGCTGTTTGCCCTTTTTTGGTAAAGTATAAAAGAAAATATTCATAATGGGAATTATTAGTTCTTCAAGTGAATACATATTTACAGTCACGGTAATGTAAGCACTTCGTTGATTTACAATTTTTAGAATCAACTTATTGGCTTAATTATTGTTACAGAACAAATGGTAAAGAGTATCAACCTTGTCAATTCAATAGAGCAAGTATAGAAGGCAGAAAGTGAGAGAAGTGAGAAGAAGAGATAAAGAATAAGGCCAGAACCCAAATTTTCTTGCCTTACAGAATGTCAAAAGATACTACCTGTAGTTCATGGGCTAAGGATTTGAAACTGTTGGAGTTGGGCACCTGGGTGGCTCAGTTGGTTAACCAACTGCCTTTGGCCCAGGTCATGATCCTGGAGTCCTGGGATCGAGTCCCACATCAGGCTCCCAGCTCCACGGGGAGTCTGCTTCTCTCTCTGGCCTTCTCTCCTCTCATGCTCTCACTTTAAAAAAAAAAACAAAAAAACTGTTGGATTTTACTAACCCATGTAATAAAATAACAATTCATGTAGCAAGTATAATTCTGGTGGAAGAATGGGGAAGCGAGGAATGGGAATAATGCAAGAGAAGTAAATTGTCATTTATTATCACAAAAACAGAGATGGCAAAAATGAAGAAATTTTAAAATGTCATTTAGAAATGAGCTAACTACCATAAGAAACAGCTCTTTTTTAAAGATTTTATTTGTTTATTTGTTTGTTTATTTATTTATTTATTTGAGAGAGAGAGAGAGCATGAATGGGGGGAGGGTCAGAGGAAGAAGCAGACTCGTGCTGAGCAGGGAGCCTCATACAGGACTCCTCAATCCTGGGACTCTGGGATCATGACCTGAGCCAAAGGCATTCACTTAACCAACTGAGCCACCCAGGTACCCAAGAAACAGCTTTTTAAAATTAGAACTTATTGCCTTTTGGAAGCAGGACAAGGCATGGGGTATTCTGGCATGGGTTACCAGATAGAATACAGGATGCTCAAATATAAATACCAAAAATATTTTTTTAGTAAAAATATGTCCTCAATATTGGATGGGATATACTTATACTGAAAAAGTGTGCATTGTTTTTCTGAAATGCAAATTTAACTGGTTGTCTCATATTTTTATTTATTTAATCTGGCAACTGTCTACACTCTTTTGGGTTTTTGTTTGTTTTTAACAATGGACTCTTTTGCGTGTTTAGATCATTTAAGTATATGGTAAATAACCGCACATTTTTAAAAAGGAGGGGAAGACAGAGGAGGAGAAAGAGGGTGGACCAACAGTGTTCAATGTCAGTGAAAATTGAATACATGAAGTTGGAGACATGTTTATTTTATCTGGCCATGCAGAGAGCAATGGTATCTTTGACAAGAACAAATTCCATGGAGTGAGGGAGCTGCAAGCGGACTGTTGCGGATATATTAATAAATTAATTAAGGAGAGGTAATTATAAGAGAGGAACTTAAGGCATGAGATTTGAAGAAAATCCATGGATTACAAAACTAATGGTACGTTTTTCTTTCTGAATCTCCATTGCATATCTCAAAGTAATTCTTTTTTGAGCTGTCATATCAAATCTGTACAACATTAGAAGAACGTGAAATTCTACCAATAATTTGGGATAATGTCACAGGAAGTGCCCTGCCCACCCACTGGGAAATAGCAGGGTGAGTAAGGATCTGGCCTTCTGGTGGAGGCATGTTTGTAACAATGTGAACATTCCTTATAAAAATTAGGACATGAGGGCGCCTGGGTGGCTCAGTCGTTAAGCGTCTGCTTTCGGCCCAGGTCAGATCCCAGAGGCCTGGGATCGAGCCCCGCATCGGGCTCCTTGCTCGGCAGGATGCCTGCTTCTCCCACTACCATTCCCTCTGCTTGTGTTCCCTCTCTCACAGTGTTTCTTTCTGTCAAATAAATAAAATAAAATCTTTAAAAAAAAAAAAAAATAAAATAAAAAAATAAAAAAAAATTAGGACTTGAGTAAAAATATAGTGACTTACCATCTATTTAAGTCAGATATGGGACTGAAATGGGCTTTATCAATCCCTTTATCAATGATAAAAATTACTAAATTGACCTTCTTTCATGAGAACTGGAAGTCTCATACAGTTTAAACCCGCTCACTGCTCTAATTTAGCACATAGTATGTAAAAGGACTTAGGGAAATATAAATATGACTGAGACATGGAACCTGCTTCCAAGGAAGAGTAGATTTCAAGATAGTGGCTGGACTAGTCAAACTTACCCTTACTACCAACTGGCTTTTTGGCCTCATGTCAGATTGAAAGCTACTTTAGCTGAGCTCTGTCCCACATACTCTTAACCCAACTCAGTCACCATGCTTCCCTTCCCCCAAAAGGTTCTGTCAGAACTAGATTTGAAAAAAAAATTAAAAAAATAAAAAAATAAAAAATAAAAATAAAAAAAAGAACTAGATTTGAATGGGCTTCTTTAATAAAAGACATAAAACCAATCTGTCTCTTTTTCAGCAGATTATATAAAAATGTCTAAGCACATTTTTCTCTAGTTGGAACAATATGCAAGCCATCCTCCCCCCATTTAGGCTTTCCAAGTACTCTCTGTTCCCCTTCAATTGTGCTATGGTTTCATGAAGCCATCTAATTTGTACTGCTGGAGTCACATATGTGTATGATGAACCATTGACGGCCTTGAGATGACAATTTATTAAAACACTTCGTTCATTTTATTTTTGTGTGCAGCACAGGAAGAAAAAAAAAAACTCCTTATCTTTTCAACTCTCATAGGAGATGACTCATTTCCTCTCCAAAGAGGTTAACTTCCTTTTCTCTTTCTACCATGTAACCTATAGACTCTGCCATCTTGGATTGCAGGGAAATGAAAGGGTAGCAGCAACAGGTAGATGACATTATCTTCCTTCATTTTGGAGGTGTCACTTCCAGAAGTAATCTGATTGTCACTGGCCTTCCTTTATGTCCACCCTGATCATCTTCGCTCTTCCTCTAAAATATCTCCCTGTAGCAGCTTTCACTTTTCCAACCCTATCGCCCACTAGACCTCTCTCTTCTCAGCCCTTCTAGCAAGCAGATGTTCTCTCTGTTCTTTCCCTCTTCCCTCTGCAAACCCAATTCAGATCACAGAACCTACACACGAGGCAAGCACTGAATAAACAACATTCAGTTAGAGAAAAATACTTCATAAGACAAACTAGGGTCACCTGATATCCTTCAAGCCCTCCAGTGAGAAGCTTCCTTTCAACCACAGAGGTTAGGAAGAATGGTGTCAGATTATAGGGATGGGCTTTAACTCTAGGGACAATTACCAGTTGATTTGAAGCATTTAGGAAAGTAGATCAATGAATGGTAATTGATACAAATATGAAATTACATAAGGATATATAGATGTGGTCCTTTTGTTATGCCTATTTATAGAAGGAGAATTATTCTCCTATATTCATCTGTTAGGAAAGATAATGGTTGAAGTCTTTTAGAAACCTACTTGCTTTGGAACTCACTTAAAAACATGTAGATTAATAATAGGAAACACTGGGCCAGCAAAGTATTAAACTTTATTAAACTAAAATATTAAACTTTGGAACATCTCTTGAATTTCTGAATTAATAATATGATCAGAATCATTGGACAAATCAGGAGATGTTCCAATAGCTAAAGGATCCTAGACTGTCTACCTGAAATTTTGCAACATGGGTCTTTTAAAATCAAAAGGAACAAAAAAATGTAATAATGAATTACTAATCATCAGTCACATGTAAAACCTCCCATACCTCACTCAGCTACAAGGTCTTCCAGTCAGAAATGGACTGACCTTTCCCACCACTGGACAGAAATATCAGGTTACTGCACTATGGCAGTTTGGAGCCTTTAAAAGTCTTCAGGAAGTGAAGATGAAAAATCAATATCAAGTGACTCACAGAAGCATTGTTTTTAGTGGTTCTGCTGCTGTCATGTCACCCTAAGAGGAAGCTCTTCATATTTGGTCAATATGGTGACACCACATCATTCTGAATTTTATATGAAAAAGACCACAGAACTTTCATTATAATGATCCTGCCTGATTAGTCCCATTAACCACTAACATTTGCAGTGAAAGTAAATGTAGACTCTGTTTTCTGTTATTTGTATTTTCTCATAAAATATGCATGAAGACAATCACAGAAAATGTCATAAATATCACCGTCTTAAAAATTCAGCAGTATGACTCATGGTATTCAAAATTGAATAATATATTGAAAGGCTGAAAAAAAAAAAGCAAAACTTGAGACTCAAAGTCTTGAGACAACACACAAGCTTGTTTTAAGGGACAGTGCAATCCTCATATCATGCCAGTTATTTGAAAATGGAAAAGTAGGGTGGTGATAGCTTATATTCTGTTATCTGGTTCTGAAATGCTTGGAATTGTATATATTGTTGATTCATTGACCCCCTTATCATTATGAAGTGGTATTCTGAATGAGTGGTATCCTGAATGAGTCCTTGCTCTGAAATCTGCCTTGATATGAATATAGCCATTTCAACTTTCTTTTGATTAATGTTAACATATTATATCATTTTCCACATTTTTACTTTTAACCTGTTTATGTTTTTATATTAAGAGTTTGGTCTTCTGGGGCACCTGGGTGGCTGAGTTGGTTAAAGCCTCTGCCTTCGGCTCAGGTCATAATCTCAGGGTCCTGGGATCGAGCCCCGCATCGGACTCTTCTGCTCAGCGGGGAACCTGCTTCCCCCTCTCTCTCTGCCTGCCTCTCTGCCTAGTTGTGATCTCTCTCTGTCAAATAAATAAATAAAATCTTTTAAAAAAAAAATGAGTTTGGTCTTCTTTTTTATACAATCTGATAATCTCTGCCTTTATTTAGTGTGTTTACACCATTTACACTTAATGTGAATATTGATATCATTGAATTTAAATCTACCCCTTTGTTTTCTACTTTGACCCATCTGTACTGTGTTCCTTTTTCTTTAATTTTTTTCTGCCTATTCACAAGTTAATTGAATATTTTTTTATTTTATTTCTTTTTCAGCTCATTAGTTATAACTCCTGTTATTTTAATGGTTGTTTTAGGATAAATAGTATGCATCTTTACCTTACCACAGTGTACCTTTAAATATATATAGAATAAAAACCTTATAACAATTTTTACCATTTCTCCCCTCCTGGCCTTTATGCAGTTGTTGGCATAAAATTTATATTTTATATTACATTTTATATTATATTACATAAATTTTATATTACAAACTCCACAATACATTGTTTTTATTTTTGTTTCAAGCAGCCAATTACTTTTAAAAGAAACTTAAAAAATAAGGAAAAATTCAACCCACATGAGTTACCATTTCCAATGCTTTTCATTCCTTTGTATGAATCTGGACTTCCATCTGGTATCATTCTCCTTCTTCCTAAAAGATCTTCTTTGACATGGTTTTTGTTTGTTTGTTTGTTTGTTTGTTTTAATTTTTATTAACATATAATGTATTATTTGCCCCAGGGTACATGTCTGTGAATTGTCAGACTTACACATTTCACAGCACTTAACATAGCACATACCCTCCCCAATGTCCACAACCCAGTCTTTGACGTGTTTTGTAATGCATGTCTAATGTTGGATTCTTTCAGATTTTTAAGTCTCAAAAAGTATTGCACACTTATTTTTTCTCCCAATATTTTTTATCAATTGACTTTAGTTTTAGAATTGTTTTATTTTGACAAAAAAAATAAGCAAACTACAGAAAGTTCTCATATATCTCCCCCCACACTCAATTTCTCCTATAATTGACCACTTATATTCATACGGTACATTTGTTATAATTAATGAAACCATATTGGTATGCCCTTATTGACTGAAATCCATAGTTTATTCAGGTTTCCTGAGGTTTTGCCTAATGTCCTTATCCTATTTCAGGATCTTATCCAGGATACTACATAACTTACCATTCTCAGGTTTCCTTAGACTCCTCTTAGCTTAGTGACAGTTTCTCACACTGTCCTATTTCTTATGAACTTGACAGTTTTGGAGAGTACTGGTCATATGTATTGTTGGATACTCCTCTCCCGGAAACTGTCTGATGTTTTCTCATGATTAGACTGGCGTTATGCATTTTGGGGAAAGAGAACATAAAGGTAAAGTGACATTATTTTCCAGCACATTATACCAAGGTTGTACTGCTGTCAATATTATTTATCACTGATGAGAGTGTCCTTGATCACCTGACTGAAGTAGCATTTGTTAGGTTCCTCCACTGTAAGGTTACTCTTCTCACCCCTTTCCATACTGTACTCTTTGAGAGGAAGTCACCATGCAGAGAACACACATAAAGGGGGAGTTCCACTGCTATTTCTATTTTAGAAAGCAGCATCTACATAATTTATCTGGTAATTCTCTATATGAGAGATTGGTCTCTTCTCCCTCATTAATTATTTAATCATCTATTTGTATCAGTATGGGCTCAATAAGACCTATTTTATATTTGGAATTATAATTCAATACTACTTTACTTATTTTGTAGCTTGAAAATTTCCAGCTCTGGTTATTGTGAGCTCTTACACTTGGCTCATGTGCACCTTTACCATACATTACCATAGTTATTTGATTTTGAACACTTCCTTATTTCTGGCACTAGAAACTGCCAAGCTGCCCTAAGCTCATCTCATATGCTTCCTGACTCAGACTAGGAACAGCATTTTCTGCAAGAAGCTCTGTTTCCTTTTATTGGAGAATGGCATTGGATACCAAATCTGGGTAGTTAGGTGTACTCATGTTAATGGGGGGGGTCATTTCATTTAGATCCTCTCAGCTGACAGAGCAAAGAAATTATGCGTGTATACTAACATGTGTGTCTATACACATTATTTATAAATATTTTATATGTAATCATCTGTGTCTGTATTAAATTAAACATGAGTTCTAACTGATATCTCCCTAACCAAATGGGTTATTCTAGTCTATTCCTCTTGCTGATCTGTATATTTCTAGTCCAACAGCCTGGATCCCACCATCCCCATCCATTTACTTACTCTTTAATTCTAGTACACACATATAGTAGTAACGGAATTGTTAATCCATAGTCCCATGGAGAAAATTTTGACTCAAGTCAGTTATGATTCATGTACAGTTCTTTTAGCTGTTAGTCTTTAAAACACTGTTCATTTCCAAAGTTTCATAGGTCAGCAGCTTTTCCTTCAACCCTCCCTTTGAGGCTGTTTCATGCATTTGTGATACATCTAGATTCTCCTGTCACAGTCTGCATTCTATCTTGGGATCCTCTGTCCTTCTAAATGATTTTTTTCCTTTATAAATTAAGATTTGCTCTTTATGTTGTAAAATTCTATAGGATTTAACAAACACATAATGCCACATATCCACCAGTAGAGCATCATAAAGAACCATTTCACTGCCCTAAAAATCCCTGCCTTTCACTTATTCAATCCTCTCTCCTCCTCCAAATACCTGGCAACCCCTGATTTTTTTTATTTTCTGTATAGTTTTTGCCTTTCCAGAATGTCATAAAATTGGAATCATATAGCATATGGCCATTTCAGACTGGTTTCTTTCATTTGGCAATATGATTTATGGTTCTTCCATAAATAAAAAGATACGGTGACTTCCGTATCTTTTTGTGGCTTGGTAGATCATTTTTCAATTATATTACAGAATAATATTCAATCGTATGAATATACCAAAGTTTATCCATTTATCTATTGAAGGACATCTTGGTTGCTTCCACTTCTGAGCGATTATTAATCCAATTGCTATCAACATTCATATGTGGACATGCTTTAAACTCAGCTGGGTAAATACCTGGGAGTGTAATTGATAGATAATATGTTAAGTCAAGACTGTTTAGTTTTGCATTAAACTGTCAAACTGTCTTCCAAAGTGGGCTGCATTTTGCAATCCCACCAGCAATGAATGAGAGTTTTCGTTGTTGTGTATCATCCTCACTATCTGATATTGTCAGTATGGGAATTCTAACCATTCTAGCAGGTGTGTAAGGGTACCTAATCGCTGTTTTAATTTGCAATTCTCAAATGACAAATGACGTTGAACATCTTTTCACATGAAAAGATGTGTGCATTATACTTGCCAACTGTATACTGCACATCACAGTCAGCAGTAGTGTTGGCCAGGATGGCCTTAGTGAGAGGGAGTCCATAGTGCTAAGTCTGTGCATGGCTTCTATCCACACCACTCTACCACTTACCTCATAGGCCTATTGAGCAAGCACTGACGTGACTGGGGAAAGAGGCTGACTGTCAGGCAGCGTGTGTCATTTTTTTCTCTTGATTATTCAGGGCCTCCTCTGATAACCATTTGCTTGGGACATTTTATGCTCACTGTTTTGGCCCCTTCACTATTTTTAGTTCAGCTATGTGAAGAAGCCCACAGACTTCTTTGTCACCAATCTGCCAATCTTGTTCCTTCCAAGTTGCTGACGATCAACCAAAAAGTTAATGACTGCCAGTGAATACAACCATTTCTCTGGCCATTTCTTACTACTGGCAAAGTGTACAGCTAAATTTACTGCTTACAGTTCTGCCCACTATTACTGATTTTCCTTCACTACTGTCCTATAAGGCTACTCCTGAGAGTGACTGTTGTACTCCAGCTGTCCATTTGGGGCACTGACCAACTGAAATCATGAATTGAGAGAGGGGAAACCGTGCAGCAGTAGCCATTGTTAAATGTTTATGAGCCACCTGTTAACCTTACTTGGATCTTCCCAAGCTTGGTCTCTTACATTCTGTTTACATTTGAGAATATATTGTTTCACTACACACTCAAACTTATGGCTGGGTGAATCGGAAACACCCAGTTCTCTCTACCAAGACTTAGAGGAAAGCCAGAAGTTGTTTCTCAAAATGAAAATAGTTATCTGAAAAAAAAATTCTGCTCTAAAATCTTGAGTCTCTATTGTGATTCTCTGTGTCTAGGGCCTGCTACATGCTCCATATGGTGTCTCCATTTGCTACATATACTATAAGTATTGTTGGATCTGATCGATCAATGGCTCAAGGGGCAGAGCAAATTGCCTTCTCTTACTCTGATCCCATCTTGAAAATGGAAGCCTTATATGTGATTCTAGATTGATCAAAGCAGTATATATTGCTTCCAAAATCCAGAAAAGACCATAGAGCATCAGACCTCTTTTCAGTAGCAGGGGTATCAGGTGCAGCAACTTGTATTTCATCTTGGAATACATATCCGAACATTCTCAAGATCAATGGATTCAGAGATTTCAATGAAGTAGTGCACTCCTGAATTGTTGTGGGGTTTATCTCCCACTCTCTAGTTCTCATGTGTTTTCCTAAGTCATCTGAAATGCTTGCTATTACCTGCTTATCAGATCCAATTAGCATAGTGTCCCCGATGTAGTAGATCGGTGTGTTTTGTGAAATGTCAGTTTAATCACGATCTCTATGGATTGCATTATATAGCAAGGAGCAGGAGAATTGAAATAGCTCTAAGGCAAGGCTATGAAAGTGAACTATGCCATACCAGGTAAAATTAAACTGCTTCAGAAGGTCCTTGCAAATTACTATGGAGAAGGAGATTTTCCAGGTTGAAGCTGGAAATCAAGTGCCACAGACCATATGGATTTTATTTAGTGAAGATATTACATCCACGACAGCAATTGTAATTGGAGTCACTCCCTGATTAAGTTTACAATGGTCCGTGGTTATACTCCAAAATCCATCTGACTTCACAAGCAAAGCAGGTGAGTCAAATGGGGTTATGGTAGGGTTACCTCTACTTCTTCCAAGTCTCTGATGGTCTTAATGTTAGCAATTTCCCTGGGGATGCTGTATAGATTTGGGTTCATTATCTTGGTAGGAAGCATAAGGAAATTCCTGGGTCTGAGATTCAATGTGGGGCTTCTACTAGTTGCCATGTATGTTTGTTCCCATGAAACAGTCAGGAACTGAGTAAATAAACACAAGGAGAGACCTTGGACCAATTTAGTACAGAGTTAATTGACTTGAACTAAGATTCCATCTATTACCTGCAACCATAGCCCCACTTTAACTGATGGTCAAAGTGGCATATTGGGACCCCAGAAATTAGCCAATTCAGAGCCAATGTCTAGTATTCTTCCCAAGTCTGGGTATTTCCTTTTATCCAATGTACAATAATTTTAGGTTCTTTGGTAAAATCTTGGAGAAAGATTTACATTCTGTATTTCCAATCTTCAATAAAATGAGACCCAGAATCCCCTCCAATGAAGGACTTTGGGGTTTATGAATTCACTTAGGTCAGAAATTAGGTGAGAGACTATGATTCTGCCCTTTGGTAACCATCCTGAACTTGGACA
Organism: Procyon lotor; assembly: GCA_028646535.1. Lineage (NCBI taxonomy): Eukaryota > Metazoa > Chordata > Mammalia > Carnivora > Procyonidae > Procyon > Procyon lotor. The sequence goes on along the minus strand of JAQQSY010000976.1, from coordinate 2,545 downwards.
TTCAGCTCCCAGAAATGTGAGAAATAAATTTCCGTTGCTCATAAGCTGCCTAGTCTATGATGGACTAAGATAATGTCCATTAAAATAGAATTGGTGAAATACTTATGTTACCCCCATTCAATGGAGTACTATTTGGCTCATTTAAAAAATGAGTTAGCTCATTTGGGATATGGAATGATGTCCAAGAAAGATCTGTAGGTGAAAAAATTAAGGTGCACAAAGTGTACATAGTCATATACTATTTCCACAAGTGTTTGTGTGTGTGTGTAAACATGAGGTTCCCTGGAAGGAGACACAAGTAACTTGTAAGGCTGAATTTCTCCAAGAACGTGAACTGTTGAACTGTTGAACTGTTGGAAATGGAAGTGAGGCACATGCTTGTTACTGTGTTACAGTTAGATACTATTGAATTTTGTAACATATTAAATGTACCACCTACACAGAGAGGTTAATACATTTTTTTTTTCATTTTTTAAAGTTAGCCCTGTGCCCAACATGGGTCTTGAACTCACAACCCTGAGATCAAGAGTCACAGGCTGTACTGACTGAGCCACCCAGGAAACCCATATATTTATTTTTTAAAGATTTTATTTATTTGTCAGAGAGAAAGAGAGTGAGAGCTCAAGCACAGGAGTGGTAGGCAGAGGCTGAGGGAGAAGCAGGCTCCCCATTGAGCAAGGAGCCTGATGTGGGACTCCATCCCAGAACCCTGGGATCATGATCTGAGCTGAAGGCAGCTGCTTAACCAAATAAGCCACCCAGGTGCCCTGGGCAAGCCATTTATTTTTTTAAAGACTGCAGTATACTAGTGATGCTCACTGCTGCAATTACTGGGTCTCATTGTTAATGGAATCTCAAGGCATGCAGTTTCACAAGGAGCCTTCCCTCTGTACCAACCCTGTCCTCCCTGTCTCAGGTTTTGGACAGAGGACACTGGTGAGACCTCTTGAGCCAACTTAGACTTGTGTCACGATCTGATCTGCGATACGGAAATGTATATTTCTTGTATTTTACTGATCGTGTTGGCAGCACTGTTTGCTGTCAGCGGGCTGTGGAGAATATTCAATGTAGAAGGTGCTGCTTGAATTTCTAAGCTCTGTAGTGATGCAGTCTTGGTAGGAGAGGACTTTCCCAGACCATTATAAATATCAAGTTGGTTCTATCGGAAGGCTCTGTTTCGTGATACATTTCATAAAGAACACTGTCTTCTACATAATGACTTCATTAGGCTCTCGCCTCTACTTCTGAACAATGATTAATACACAAGAGAGAGAAATGCTTTTTTTTTTTTTTTAAAGATTTCACTTATTTATTTGACAGAGAGAGAGAGAGATCACAAGTAGGCAGAGAGGCAGGCACAGAGAGAGGGGGAAGCAGGCTCTCTGCTGAGCAGACCGATGTGGGGCTCGATCCCAGGACCCAGAGATCATGACCCGAGCGGAAGGCAGCGGCTTTAACCCACTGAGCCACCCAGGCACCCCGAGAAATGCTTTTATTAATCCCATGGGGTCACCAAATACCTTATTTTATAGGAAATATGTCGAGTGAGGAAACCTTTTATGCCTCACCAACTATAAGGAGTACAGCACACTTTTGCTCAGCATTTGTTTGTTTCCTCCAGAGATATGATGGGTGCCTCTCACAATGTGTCAAGTCCAGGGAAAAGGTTAGCTGACAACAAGGTTCCAAACACTGTTTTCTTAGGCTTACTTTGTTTTCCGTTTGTTTTTGTTTTTTGTTGTTGTTGTTGTTGTTGTTGTTGTTTTTCTATTTTAAACAGAATCCCACCCTGGTTGCCAGAAAATATTTTGTGTTCAAGAGTATGAAGATACATTTAAAAGAGAAAGCAGACCTTTTTTTTTTTTTAGAACAAGCGGACTTTCAACAAAATAACACTTTGCTGCTTTGCTGTAGCAAAAATCCTTCAGGCTAACCTCTGCTCTGAGTTACTGAGGCATTCAACTAGAGAACACATTAAGACTCCAACGTAAACATCACCTTTTCTGTGAAGCATCTACCAACTCACCCAGGCAGAGTTACTCTCTCCCTTCCTCTGAACTTTCAAAACCTGCCCCTACCTGGACTAAAACAGGCACCACATGGGTTTCTAAGCATTCATTTCTTGAACTTGCTTCCCTCTCTGACCCCTGTGTCTGATTAGAGTACAAAAAGCAACTAAATGGACCGGTTAGCACAAGGCTTGGTCCATTATAATTACTCTGCAATGAATCAATGAGTGAGTGAATAAATGAAGTGGTACTGAGCCAGAATTTTATGCATGTGTACACATTTTATTAAATTTGCACTCTAAGATATGCACAAGGTCAGCATTTCACAATACTTCCTATTATTTATTCCAAAGCAGTTATCATGAAACAGAGTATGATTATATAAGTTAGTCAAGCAAAAAGAGCATCTATAGGATTTTATCATATCATCTCTTGTACTTGCTTTCAAATAGAAGCCTGAAATATGATATATTAGAATAGCAAGAGAGACTTTTACTTTATAATAATGACCACTTTTCAAATATTAGACTTTATAT